>BQNB010019771.1:0-50414 GCA_026074375.1 Tanacetum coccineum | reverse complement strand
GGAAACTAACACTGATCAAGCAACAGATGTATAGTTTCAACCATATGAATTTATCAATCCTTTCTGTACAACGGTACAAGAAGTTGCTGAGTCTTCCTCATGCAATATTGATAATCTAAACATGCTTACGTTTTACCAAAGAGACCGTTCCGACTACCATTGGAACAAAAATCATCCGTCAGAACAAGTTCGTGGAAATCCCTGAAAGCCTGTGCAGACAAGATGACAACTTGCAACAGATCCTAAAATGTGCATGTTCGCGCTCACGGTGAGTACTGCTGAACTGAAAAACATTAAGGAAGCAATGGCGGATCACGCATGGATCGAGGCAATGCAGGAAGAGCTTTATCAGTTCGACAGACTCAAAGTCTGGGAACTAGTCGACAAACCCTTTGGAAAGACTGTCATCAATCTAAAGTGGTTATGGAAGAACAAAAAAGATGAAGACAATACTTTAATTCGTAATAAAGCACGACTTGTAGCTAAGGGATATAAACAGGAAGAGGGCATCGATTTCGAAGAATCTTTTGCACTAGTTGCTCGCTTGGAAGCAGTTCGGATTTTTGTTGCCTACGCTACACAAAAATCCTTTCCTATCTACTAGATGGACGTGAAAACAGATTTTCTTAATGGTCCACTGAAGGAAGAGGTATATGTCAATCAGCCAGACGGGTTCGTTGATCCTGATCATCCTAGAAAAAGTCTACCATCTCAAGAAAGTGCTTTATAGATTGAAGCAAGTTCTACGAGCCTGGTATGATGAACTCTCAACATTCCTTATGTCCAAAGGTTTCACTAAAGGTACTATAGACCCCACCCTATTTATGGTAAGATACGGGGAGGACATACTACTTGTGTAAATTTACGTAGATGACATAATTTTCGGGTCTACAAACCCAAAATTATCTAAAAAGTTTTAAAAACTGATGCGAAATAGATTTGAGATGTCCTTAATGGGGATAAATGAAATTCTTTTTAGGACTTCAGATCCACCAATCCCCACGAGGTATCTTTATCAATCAGGCCAAGTACGCTTTAGAAATACTTACAAAAACATGGAATGGATAAATGTGATAGCATTGGTACACCAATGGCTACTAAATCTAAACTAGATGCAAACTTGAGTGGAACACCCGTAGACCAAACAAGTTACAGAAGTATGATTGGGTCACTCATGTATCTGACTTCCAATAGACCAGACATAGTGCAAGTAGTATGCTAGTGTACATGTTATCAAGCAAGACCAACAGAAAAGCACCTCAAGGAGGTTAAAAGGATCTTTCGATACTTAAAGGGCATCATCAACATAGGACGCTGATATCCGAAGGATTCTGGTTTTGAACTAACCACTTTTTAGATGCTGATCATGCTAGATGTCTTGATACTCGCAAAAGCACTTCTGGAGGAATACAATTCTTAGGTGAAAAGCTAGTCAGTTGGATGTACAAGAAACAGGACTGCACTGCAATGTCAATAGCAGAAGCAGAGTACATGGCATTATCTGCGAGTTGTGCTCAAGTTATGTGGATGAGGACACAGCTTAAGGATTATGGCTTTGACTACAATAGAATACCGTTGTACTGCGACTCCCAGTTAATCATAGCCATCTTGTGCAACCCTGTACAACACTCCCGTACCAAGTACATTAATGTTTGTTACCACTTCATAAAGGAACATGTTAAACGTGGTATAATTAAACTGTACTTTGTCAGAACTGAATACCAGTTAGCTGACATGTTTACGAAAGCTCGTTCACAAGAAAGGTTTGAGTATCTTATTAGACGACTCGATATGAGATGTTTGACTCCAGCAGAACTGGAGGTTCTGGCAAATGAGACTGCTTGATATTTCATCAAACATCGACTCGTAAATATTTTTGAAAAAGAAAAATACAAAAATATAAAACCTATAAAACCAAATACAAAAATAGAAAATTTCAAAAAGAAAATACAAAATCAGAAAATTTAAATATACCAAAAAGAATCTTCTCGACATGTCTCTTGGAATCGATAATATTTACGTACCTAGAAATGATGATTAACATTGTCACGGGTGTGTAAATGAAGTTCGAGCAAGAGTTCAAACATTTCAAGACATGTCATTTCTAATTTTCTAATGGCTTATGTACACATCAGTGCATAACCTGGACTTCAAAGAAAGGAAAGTTTATCGGAAAAGGTAACTTATCCTAACAACGAGAAAAGCAATTTTCTCGGACTTGAGTTGTTTATACAAGACATTCAAAGTTATAGCTCAAAAAAGGCTAGTGTACGCTTCAGTGCTCTTATCCTTAGCGTTAGAAGAGAAGTCTTCTAACATGTGGTTTTCAAAAGTTGAACACAATTTTTCAAGAATTTCTCAAATGATAATTCAAAATCTTTCAAAATTATGTGTTCAACACTCCATTCCTCACAAAGTTTTTCAAAGACGATCATTTTATAATCGTGGTATCATTTTTATAAATGAGTCAATCTTTGAGGGGAAGTTTTTCGAAAACTAAAGTATTAATGTTTTTGGATACATAATCTCATGACAATTTTTATGTATTTAAAACATTATCAAGAGTCTCTTAATAACAAATCGGTAATAATGACATAACTTACTTTCGAATGTTTGTTATAAGATGATTCAGTGTCTGAGCACAATTTTTCAAGATTCTTCAATGATTTCATAATCTTTCAAAATTATGCGCTCAACACTTAAAACTTTTGATGTTTGTGAATACATTTTTTCGACTATTTTAATAGGTTCATAAACATTTAGTGTCCGAGGACAATTTTTTCAAGTATTCTTCAATGACATTTCATAAACTTTCAAAAATTGTGTACTCGACACTATCTCAATCTCTCGACATTACATTGGTGTTATTTCAACGACAAGTAATGATACATGTATTGTTGAGGGGGAGCAAACAAAAACAAAATGTTCCATATAATTCATGCTGAAACATTTCTTTTCCCTTGAATTTTTCAAGACAAATTTTAATCACTTGGTATTTCAAAAACTAAGTGACTTAGTATTTAAAATAAGGGGAAAAATATGAATAAAATGTGATCTTGAAAATAATAAGTGATTCAAAAGACTCAAAGTGCTTTTCACTTCTACCCACATGTGCGAAACACTTTCGTTTATCGATGCACGTGTGTAGGTGGAGTTTTCTTCACAAGATGAAACTTTTAAAGTGTTAAACGTTTTGATATTTTATCAAACACTTTGATTGATTTTCAATGGTTTTATGGTTACGATTTTATACCCAACAACCTATTAATTTCATGACGATTCTAAAGTCATAAGGTGGTTAGGTTAGGTATTAGTCCTATGATCCAACCAGAACCGAAGGGATCTACCCAAGGACAATCCATAGTTAGAAATAGCAGTCCTTAAATCCATAGTTAGAAATATCAGTCCTTAGGTATGATTTGAAGAAGAATGTGAAACGAGAATAATGTTGACTAAAGCATGAGCTAACACTGGAACAATCACAACAAGGTGTTAGTAATGACGTCTTGGTAAGCATTGAAGGGGTTGAAGAAAGAAAAAGAAATGTAAGGATAAAGGGTCTAAAGAAAGAAGCCCTCCATACACTTTAGGCAGAAACCGAGACAATACATATGCTATCAATCTTCACAAAGATGAATTCTGGTATTGAAGAAAGACATCATGGACCCAGTAATGCACTGCACACACCCTTCCTAGCCATTCAAGTTTCTCTCAAAAGATACTTATCTCATTTGTCACGGAGATCAACATGAATTCTATTGACTTTCTCACTCTGAGTTAGTTGATATTGAAAAGGTGGCAGTCTGCTCCAGCCTCTGATCACTAAAACCAAGACGCACAAATTGAGTCTAGAGCCAAGAGATCAATCTATAAATCTCATTAGGACACATTTCATGATAAACACTTATTGTTCAACATCGAGAACACAAGTGATAACAAAGAGTCTTACGCATTATCCTTGTAATTTTGCCAAAACATTTAGAGTGACACTCTTTAGTATTCACAGTGACGAATGGAAATCCTTCTAATGTCATCATCAAACTGCACTACGGTAGGTGACTTGCGTAATTCTATATGAATCAAGTTTGTGTCAACTTGATATCAATTTTGGTCCAGTAAATGAATTGACAACTCAATTAGTCAGATAGTAACTAACTGATTCACTCTTATCATGTTGTCTGCTTTGAGATGTTCTGGTAATGAGAACAAGCTAGTACAGCTGGAAACCCTGTCAAGGAGGTTCTTTGAATCTACCTGATGATAGGTACAATATCTATATTGTAAAACGGGGAACCAGAGGTTAACATAACTGAACTCTGACGAATGACAAAGCCATATTCGTCCATATACGTTGTTTATCACTAATATTTAAATGCAGGTTAAGACGACGGAGTTACAACCCCATTCCAGCTGAGTCACAGTCATTACCACATGCTCATGCTCAAGCTACAAAGACATACTATAAGCATCAAGATTCAAGAATCAATAAAACTAAAGATCAATCAACGACAAAGACTTCCGCAACTCTGATTTTCAAGATCTTCCTTAGAGATATCAAGAGTATCAAGACAAAGATTGTCGAGGGAGATTGTTAGCAAGCTTTCAAGATGATGCAAAGTATGAGCATGTTGGTCAAGACACAAGATAGCAAGATGGTAAAGATGACAGTATCTCAAGGAGAAAGATTTAAAGATCTTAGAACTAAAGCCCAAGTCAAAATACAAAGACAAAGGCTCAAGATCAAAGATCAACATCATGAAGGAACAAGCCTACAACAAAGATAAAGACCAAAACCAAGACCGAGACAACAAACTACAAAGACAATACAATCTCAAAGAGCTCAAAGACAAGCAGTTCAATGACCTCGCTTCGGGGGAGATTGTTAGCCTCAAAATATTGAGTCGAACAATGAATCTCGGTCATTCAATCAGGAAGACTTGGTATTTATATTATTTACATTGTAATAGGCTAGAAAGAGGAACCGGGCTCGCTTAGTAATCTAATATTGTAAATGTTGTGGGCTTAAGCCCAACCAAAACCCGAGCCTGGTCCACCAAGAAGCCCTAGGTGTCTAGCTTTAGCCCTAGGAGTATAAATACCCCCTCTCTACAATGGAGATGGGTTGGTTCTTTCACTTGTATGCTTTTACATTTGCAAGCAATCCATCCATCTCTTTCTCTCAATACTTTTTCTCTCTAGCTTCTTCCTCTTTTCTTTTATTCGATCTATATCCATATGAGGTGAAATGATATAGCTTAGATCCTACAGATTTCACCGGGTAGTAAATCGACATGTGAAAAAGAGAACTTGAAATCCATCAAAGAGTCAGAGTAAGAATGAATAAGAGTTTCAACACGCATGTCGTTCAAAGTGGGGGATATGAGGATCTACTATTTACAGAAAAAGATTGGCGTAAATATATTGATAAAGTAAAATGGTTGAAGATTGGAGAAGGTGATGGTGAAGCAATTCAAGGTTATTTTATGAAGGTTCAGTCTACAGATCGAGAGTTTTTTTTACGCATGGGAATTAGACGAGGAAAATAGACTTAAAAGTTTGTTTTGGGCAGATGCAAGGTGTAGGGAGGCTTATGAGGAATTTGGGGACGTTGTCACATTTGATACAACATATTTTACAAATAAGTATGAGATGCCAATGGCTCCTTTTGTTGGGGTGAATCATCATAGACAATCAATATTGCTAGGTTGTGGATTGATCTTAAATGAAGATACTAAGACATTTACATAGCTCTTTCGGACATGGCTTACATGTATGTCAGGACGTGTATGTTCATGTGTTTGACCACAACTATAATAGTGTGTTGTTTTGATTGTAGGGGAATAAAAATGACTTCTCTTCCAAGTGACATAAATCAAAACTATGCTAATTTTTTGCTTCACTATGACGGATGCATTCCGAGTTATGCCTTTCAACATCCACTGTATCATTCGCAAGCTAAATATACTTTTCACTATGACGGATGCATTCTGAGTTATTGCATCATATAGCCGTCCAAATGCAGCAATCATCACATCTTAATTTCATATATGATGTTTAGTATTCTAGTTAATCATTAAATTAGTTTATTTCATAGCTGCTTTATAATATGAAGTGTTGGACATTTTTTTTACCATATACATTATTTTTGTTTGGTTTTGAGATGAATTCATGGTAATTCTATTATCTAGTGTTTCTATGAAAAAGTTTTAGCAACTATATGTTGTTTTAATACTCTACATATGGTGTTTGGATGCGTGTTTTTATAAGTTTATATGATAGAAACATGTTGTTTTTACAGCAGATTTTAGGCCATTTGGACAACAGAATTATGGTTGTTTGGACAACTCAAATAGGAGCTTTGTATGCTACTCCTTTAGTCTCAAAATTATTGTCCCCCGACAAAAGCACATAGTTTAAGAAAAGTGCATTTAAAACTGTTTTTTTCTTTCTTACTTTTTAGCAGAATGATAGTTTTACCCTTAGCTAATTAATTAAATTCTTCCTTAAAGTTTGTAATAATAATTTCATATGGGTAATACAATAAACTTAATCAAACTTTCATATGTATTTATAGTAGTGGACAATTAAATTGGGGCATCTCAAGAAGGAAACATGGACTATTAATTTGGGACGAAGAGAGTAATTTTTTACAGCTTTTGTATGCAGTTTTTTTACAGGTTTTAAAGGTTGTTTTTCCAGCTATTAACTGTTGTTTTTACAGCAGAAATTGGGCTGTTTGGACAACAGAATTACGGTTGTTTAGACAACAAAAATATGAGCTTTGTATGTGATGACATGAAATAACGTTACATTTATACCATCATTTATCTCGAATAAATTATCCACTTTTATATAATTTCTGCAAGAATCATTACTTAATTGCTTAAAGTTGTAAATTGCAGTGATTTCGGAGTGATTTGTGAAGACATGCTAAAAGACGCACTTTTTGGAGCTTAAACGATGATATTTAAAGATTGCTTATTTCTGCCCAATATGCCGTATCCAGAAAAGAAGATACGACGTATTAGCGCCTGGACTTCATAAGAAAACGCGCATTCTCACTTCACAATACGACGTATCTAAGTTTATTTATACGCTGTATCCAGCTGGATAGACATTCGAAGATTTGGTGAATAAATATAATTTGGGAAGTTATATCTTATTGATTATAAACTTAGCGCGCACTCCAAGGAAAACACCTCTATATGCCGTATTGACCTCAACTCATACTGCGTATCTAGTCTTTTCAGACACTATATATAAAACTCCAAAAAACGCGTTTTTCAGTGTGCAAAATATATTCTCTAGACCATACACATAACAGATGGAATTGCTGAAGAAAAGAAGGCAGCCAAGGTCGAGCATCAATCATGATTCCATATAAAGACAACGTGTAATTCCTAACGTCTTGTGAATCATTTAATTTTTGTATCGTACATAAAACTTTATTTTCCTAAGTTATTGATCCCGCTATGATAATTACAATGGTTATGGGGCTAATACCCTTGGGTATGTACCATCTCACTGAAGATTTACCTGTTTTGTTTGTTTGAAACTGACTCGACTTCTATTTATATGAAAGTCATAATTATGTTTATCACATGATACTTGTTTACGTGTTTGAATGTGCAACCTATCATTCAACTAAGTCTAGTTATGCCTAACAAGTGAACTAGATACTGAGAAACTCTCCATAATTGGTGTATTTATATTCCTAAGACCATAGTATCACAAATAATGTTGCTATCTTTGTCTTTAAATTAATGAGTTTAGTTGACCAGCAGGTGACCCTAATGTTTCAACAAGTATGTCTTAATTATTCTGATAAAGACTTGAACAGTAACTACTCTATATATAAAATACCGTCAAACATAAGCGGTAAAGTCCTGATGGGCTAGGGTTTAACAAGATCACCATTGCTTTAATCACTAGATATATTATAATTAAACTAAAAGGATGCTGTATGGCGGAATACGTTAAATTATGACAGGATGCAACGTGCCTAGGTCTTAGGATGAGTGTCCCGCCTAAGTCCTTAAACTGAAAATGATGCCACTATCGAGATAAGTAAATCATTGCACTAAAACAATCATTGCACTAAACAAACAAACCAACATTTAATCGGATTTAATATGGCTAATATAGTTTTCTATCATTTGGCTTGTACCGCTCTTTTATCTTCTGATTGTTTTCTTGCATGTTTATTGTGTTTAGAATTGATTATTGTCACCATAAAACTTATGCCAGTCTCTCAGACTGAAACCCCCATTACCATTAGAACTAGGTTTAGCATAGGTTTAACAAGTAATTAGAATTAACTTAATTAGATTAATTAAAATACTGATAGAATATAAGGTTAACGACCTCGCTCTTAGTGTTCGACACCCTACTTACCATGAAACTCCACCCGATCGGGTACACTGCCCGTTAAAGTGTTGTTTTAGGATAAGTCGGCTAAATATAAATTTAAAACTTAGTAATCAATAAATTGACCCTACACGACAGCACATCAGTATGCTAATTTTTTACAGCTTTTGTATGCAGTTTTTTACTGGTTTTAAATGCTGTTTTTACAGCTCTTAATTGCTGTTTTTACAGTAGAAATTGAGCTGTTTGGATATAGAAATATGGCTGTTTGGACTGCAGAAATGTGGAGCTTTGTATGTTGTTTTCTACGGCGTTTTAATGTTTTTTTACAACCTTTTAATGATCTTCTAAAGTCTTTTAACTTGTACTTTTAGAGTGTTTATATGTTATTTTGTTACTGATTTTAAAAGGTTGTTTGAATACGTATGTTAAGATTTTTTTTAGATAACACTATAAATAATTATTAGGAAGAGTAAATAAAAAGAAGAGTATTTATTTAAATAAATAAATATATCATTTAAAAAGAAAAAAAGAGAGAACAAATTAGAAAAATGGCATGCCACCTCACTTTGTTGATTTTTTAAAGAGTGATGGGTACCCTCGTGCAGCCATGGCCAAAAAGTGATGCCACGTCACCCAAATCTCCCATGGCACCACACTATCACATGGCACCAAAAACATGCTCCCTCCTTGGCACCACAAAATGTAGTGCCGTGAGAGATTTTTTTAATTTGCATTATATAAATAAGAAATAACAAAAATTAAATTCATTAAATTAAACATCGTACATTGGATGAAAATACAAATTAAAATAACGATACATTAAAAAATTGTAACAACCGGAAATTTTCAAGATTTTAAATGACGGTTTTACCCTTTGACGTTTCGGGTCCGACTTGACTTTTTGACTTTTGATCTTTTATTATCACATAAAAACGATTACCGCGTAACCGGTAAAATTTTCGGAACATATTTTAATAAAAAATCATATCTATTATTACACATCTCTCATGTGCAAATTTATTTTTAACATATTTGACTTGAAAACGAGAAGACATATGTTATTCCTAAATTGACTTATCAAAAACGACCCGCTAAATCGCATTTTCACGACTCGGACTCTAAAGCAATTTGATGTAAACGACATTCCAGACAACTTTTTAGTTTTGCCCGAGACCCGAAAACAAGCAGAAAATGATCGAAATAACCTCGCAAAATTTTAGAAACGAAAACAACGCGTTCCGACGTGAAAATAATTAAATTATATTTAATTATCACGTTTTATAAAATAAAAATAACTAATAGATTATTTAACAATTTATTCGAAAGCGTTTATTAAAAACGTGAATATTCAAGATATAGTTTTATTTTACAGAAAAAGCTTACCCGTGATACCAAATAAATAATAAGCATTTTAAATAAATATTATAAAACATTTATGAAATAGTAGTCATGTAAATACTATTATCCGTAGAAAAACGACTTTGGAATACAATGCCGCAACTATTCAGACATTTAAAAATCTGTCGGACCGTTAACTAGCCTAAACAGTCCCGAACCAAATTATTTTTTTTATTTATAAAAATTTACACTTTTGGTCCATGTGGAAATATTTTCAATATTAACCCTAAACTATTAATTACTTGCACAAATTCTTAAATGTTTTGAGTATAAATAGAAAATGACTTAGGGTTCATTCATTATAACCACACCCACTCCATCTCCCTCATCTCTAACTTTTTCGGCGCCTCCCCCCCCATACGACCCTGTCCGGGATTCTCCGGCGCAACCCAGCCACCCAACAGCGCTAAACCGCCACCACCATCATAAACACCACCCCACCATCGTCATCATCTTCATCTCCACGTCACCACGTCACAACCACCATCATAAACGCCACCCCGCCATCATCACCCTCTCCACCACTGCTGCCACGACGCGCCACCATATCATCATCACCTCCGCAGCTCCATCTCTACCCCACCAACATCGCAACCATCCTCATCTCGCGACTCAGCCGCCAATCAAAACCACCACCACTTTCATTAGCACCACCTAAACCTCTACATCACCATAAACATCTCACCACGCACCACCACGCACCACCAAACACCACCGCCACCTTCACAACACCACAAAAGGGTGCGTTTGGATCTGGAAATAGCACCAAGGGTGCGTTTGGTTTTATTAGACACCAGCAAGGATGCGTTTGATTTGTTATGCACCGAAAGGGTGCGTGTGGTTTTCACAGCAAGGGTGCGTTTGGGTTTGACAGATTTGGGTGCGTTTGGTTATGGTTGACGGCCATAGGGGCGTTGGGTTTAGTAGAAACCGCACAAGGGTGCATTCGGGTTTATGTTTAACAGCAATAGGGGTGTTTGGTTTGGCAGATTAAACACCAAGGGGTGTGTTTGGTTTGGACAGAAACACTAAGGGCGTGTTTGGGTTAACAGAAAACGCAATAAGGGTGCGTTTGGGTTAGCAGTTTCGCACTAAGGGTGCGTTTGGGTTAGCAGTTTCGCACTAAGGGTGCGTTTGGGTTAGCAGTTTCGCACTAAGGGTGCGTTTGGTTGTGCAGGAACGCACTAACAGGAAGGCTTGTGTGCAGGAAAAACAATAGGGTATTGTTTGGGTTTAGCAAGAAAAACCAATAAGGGTGCGTTTGGGTTAATATAAATCGACTAATGAAAATATCATAAGATTTTTATAAATATAAAACCGGATCTAATGGTGGTTTAATGGTTAAATAAATGTGTTGTGTATTATTTTGTTTTTGATGTTTAATAACGTATTTGGGAGTGTTTGGATTTGGGGAAATAACCTTAAGGGGGTGTTTATGTATGTGCAGACATGGATTGATTAATTGAAGGAAATAATTAACTTTTGTTAATATTGGAAAAGCTTCAAATAAACAAAAGATCATCGATGGCCTAGATTTTTATAATCGCTACACTTAGAAACTGTTTATATACAAACCTTACTTTTACTTATTATCCAGACAAAGGACGTGAATTAAAATGCATTAGAATTATTAGATCGTGAAGAACCTATAATCAAACGTAAGCTATAATTTTAGAGATTTCATTTACCTAATCCGCAACTTTAAAAACGTGCGTTTTATTTTTATAAAGAAACTTTCTATAATCATTTTGGGGATATCCGGCGCACATGTCGATTATTTAGTTTCTTTTATTTTTATCATCTTTCTTATATAATACTTGGAAAGTATTATATAATTAAACCATTTTATTTTAATTGTCACCTTTTAGATATAACACATGTCGTGTATTATATACGCTTCGAGTTATTCTTTTGGTTGTGTATCTTATTATATAATTCACGGTATGAATTATATACTTGGTCATTTTTCATTATGTAATATATACGGAATATATTACACCTTTTGCGTTTACTTCTTGATTTATTTTATTTAACCAACCACCAAGATATTACAACTTTAAATCTAAATCTTTTATCAACGTGTCGCGTTGATGTACTCATTCATCGAAAAACCCAAATACATTATCCTAGGCTAGGGGGTCTTAGCCGTTAAGATAAACTGCAACTTCTTGGTTGAGTCGTTCCGGTTTCCGTTTGTGTTGTGCTATATGTGTATTTCTGCCAATCGTTCTACAACATCGAGGTGAGTTTATAGCCCCTCTTTCACTTGTTTTACAATTACTTTACAAAATCTCGGGGGAGAATACGTGCTCATTACAATTTGTTTACACATTCATTTACAATCTCTTTTACATACTTGATTGCATACTTGATTTCATAACTTGGTTACATACACGTTTACAAAATTGTTTACATACCGATTACAAACTCGGTTACTTGATTGATATCACACTCTTTCTACTTATGGATTTAAGTATTTAAAGTTGTTTATGAATACAAAAGGTTATTACTCATTGGACACACAAGTTTGTTTTTGGTTATCATCTCCTGTTTACGTGTTGCCTAAGTAGCAATTAGACCACTCTCTGCCAAACCATCATGAACCGTCAATTGCTTGACCGACTGTACTGGTTAAGTAAGCGTGAATGTTATAAATAGATCTATTGGGACTAATTATCCCTATCTGGGTGAGTAGCGCTCACTACCCACGGGACTCCCGATAAACGGATATATACCATGTCAATCTCATTAGGTGTCTTGGTCAGACACCGGTAGGGCAGAATACAATTGGCATATTATATGCTACATAAATCAGCTTCGGTTTCATGAGCTTAGCGCAACAGTAAGGATACATTTTATGTGATATTGTATCTATTATAGTAGTCACATACATTTTATAAATCTTGTGGTCCACACTACTTTGTTGAACATTCTAATTTACTAAATGCTTGTTCATTAATAACTAGTGGTGAAGCATAGACACTATACTCTTTCGATCAACATTTACAAACTTGCATTATGGCGACTAATAATAATGGATTGAAATGTTCTAAGCATAACTTTATAAAATCTTTTGATTTCAACATTTACATATACAAAAATCTATGAACTCACCAACTTTAATGTTGACACTTGTTAAGCTGTTTTTCTCAGGTGATCAGAGCTTTTGGCTTACTTATGTGCATTGGAGTCTAGGGTCCAGATTCATTCCATGGATTAATACTTACATACAAATGATCAAATCACATTGTATGCTTTACAAGCTTTCATTGTGATGCAATTAATGGGTACAAAGGTTGTATCAAATTTCTAAGAAAATCAACGAGAGTTACTTTTCAAACACACATTTAGAGGTCGTTCATCCTTGTTAACATTGTGTATTATGTATTATGAATGAAACACCCCGGACATATTTCCCTGCGACAACATTTTGGGGGTGTTACCAGAAAGTTATCAGGAGCACTGTTATAGAGAACTAGGTTTCATAATTTACCCTATACAATAACCGTTTCACAACATTGCATTCACATCAAAACATTTCAAGTGTCATACACACTAAAACACTTGCTTAATTGCTTGCATTACTTGTTACAATAAAGTGCTTACTGCCAACATAAAATAATAAAGTAGATATATATGCTTGTCATCATTTGCGTACACGTACGTTTATTTATCATGATTAATTAATAAATACTAGAACATTTCTTAAGACATTGTGGGTTGCACAATGGTCTCATTTATACCTCAGACATTGTAAGTTACACAATGGTCTCATTTTACTTCTTAGACATTGTGAGTTACACAATGGTCTCACTTCGTTCTCAGACATTGTAAGTTAAACAATGGTCTCTAAGAATATTATTTTTCTTCATCAAGCTTTAACATATCTTAATACACTAAAGAATTACGTCATAATTTTTGTTTACAAAGAATAATGTATGAATCTAAGTATACAATCCTTGTATGGCGGGGTCTTGTAATAGGAGGAATGATATGATAATTTGCTCTGTTGACTTGTTCATAAAGAACCTTATAATATTATTTACTTACTTTAATCCGTGGTGCTCAACAAACTAATTTGGAAAACCGAAATGACGATTTTCCTCTGATTGTTTTACACCTCCCCCATCTTCTTGGAAAAAGAGACCGATTTTTCAATCACTTGTCCCATACCATTAGAGAACCCCTGCAATCGTCATGTTACCACCACCTGAGGATATGTGAGTACTCGAGAATTGCATCGGAAATTATTAAGTAAGATGATTTCTAATTCTTTTAATCACTTTTAATATGAAAGGATTGGGATGCCTCTTCATTTAAATAAATAAATTGTAAATCACCGAACCATAAGTTTATCATTTCTTACTTACATAAATTTGGACGCTTATTTATGTAAATAATAAATTATAAATGAGTGGGCTTAATGGTATCCAATATGACACGAGTACGAACTTGAACCCAACAATCACCGAAATCTGTTAAAAAGGTCTAGAAACACAATCGTGTCTTACCACTCAGCAGAATCTTAAGGCCTCACTTGAGCTACCTTATCTCATTCTTAAGTTATTACTTTTGCCGTTACAAATCTTTACGATCATGAACTGTTTGTGGAGCTAACCGACTTGTGCACACTTGAACTAATGGAGTTGATTCATCCTTGAACTAACGACTGGGTGCCATATTTCGCCGTCTATCGCATAAGCTCTCCCGCGAGCTCCTCCCATTTGTTGAACTTTATTATGGGAATATTGTTTCTCAAAATGTCCTCACTCTCTGCATCCCATCGCCATTTGTTATAGTTATTGTCGTTATGGTTGTTGTTGTTGGGTCCTGGGGCGGTCCCAGCTTGTACAACTTTATCCAATAGGTAATGCAACCCCCTAAACCAGATAAACACCTATCGGCGAAACATCTAGTCGAACTATTCATTTCGGGCCACTAGTACGAAGACTTAGGTCGCGATACATCCTAGTACTGCCAAGTAAGTTGAACACATACATTCATTAACCTCGTCCGTTGTTAATCATCGAACATTACAGATATCAGAAACAAGACTCCGTCCCTGAACATTTAAAACTTTATACAAACATACTCACGCGACTACACTTTCTACTTCGATGCTTTCACTATTAAGAGACTTTCCTTATAACCTTGTCTATCAGTCATAGGATAGGACCTTAATGATATTTTTTTTAGAGCTACCCAAATAGATTGAAAAAAAATCCGGGTCAAACCTAGCCAAAATTTATGAAGTGTCGAAACATCAAATTTTGGAAATAAAGTTATCAACGTCATATTCAAAACTGGTTTATTAAATCTTAAATCTTTTCTTAGTCACACCATCGGTTAACACAAATTAAATCTCGGGACGAGATTTCTTTAAGGGGTAGGTACTGAAACAACCGAAAATTTTTAAGATTTTAAATGACCATTTTACCCTTTGACTTTTTTTCGGGGTCCCGACTTGACTTTTTGACATTGATTTATTATTAACACATAGGCGAAACGATTACTGCTTAACCTTAAAATTCTTCTGGAACACATTTAATAAAAAACTCATATCAAATTATTATACATCACTCATAGTTCAAATTTATATTAAACATATTTGACTTGAAAAGAGAAGATATATGTTAATTCTAATTGACATATCAAACACGACCCGCTAATCCGCGTTAATCACGACTTAGACTCTAAAGCATTTTGATGTAAAACCAATCCACCGACAGACATTATTAGTTTTGTTGCCCGAGACCCGAAAACAAGCAGAAAATGACCGAAATAACCTCGCAAAATTTTAGAAACGAAAACAACGCGTTCCGACGCGAAAATAATTAAATTAATATTTCATTATCCACGTTTTATAAAATAAAAATAACAAATAATTATTAACATTTATTCGCGAAAGCGTTTATAAAAAAACGATGAAATAGCATACCCTTGATACCAAATAAATAATAAAGACATTTTAAGAAAATAAAAAATATGTTAAAAAACATAATGAAATAGTATTCATGGTAAATACTCATTTTCGTTAGGAAAAATAATTGGAAAAAAAAAAAAACAAAAACAAGCAAAAAAAAACAACAATAAACAAACCAAAAAAAAAAAAAACAAACAATGGCGCAACTTTCATATTTTTAATCGTCCATTAACTAGCCTAAACGAGTCCCGAACCATTATTTTATAAAAATGTACACTTTTGGTCCATATGGAGATATTTTCAATATTAAACCTAAACTATTAATTACTTGTCACAAATTCTTATATGTTTTGAGTATAAATAGAAAATGACTTAAGGTTCATTCTTTATAACCACACACACTCCATCTCCCTCCTCTCTAACTTTTTCGGCGCCTCCCCCATCTTCGTCGGCCAGATTCCGCAAGCCCACCACCAACAACCAGCCTCTACGCACGCACCACAAAAACACCACCACCGACATCCGGTCCATCATCTTCATCTCCACATCACCACGTCACAACCACCATCATAAACACCACCCCGCCATCATCACCCTCTCCACCCACTGCTGCTACGAACTCCCACCATATCATCATCACCTTCCGCAAAGCTCCCAATCTCTACCCTAGCCAACAGTCGCAAGTCTTCCTCATCTCGCGACTCAGCCGCCAATCAAAACCACCACCACCTTCATTAACACCACCTAAACCTCTACATCACCATAAACATCTCACCACGCACCACCACGCACCACCAAACACCACCGTCACCTTCACAGCACCACAAAAGGGTGCGTTTGGTTTTATTATACACCAACAAGGATGTGTTTGATTTGTTATGCACCGAAAGGGTGTGTGTGGTTTTCACAGCAAGGGTGCGTTTGGGTTTGACAGATTCGGGTGCGTTTGGTTATGGTTGACGGCCATAGGGGCGTTGGGTATAGTAGAAACCGCACAAGGGTGCGTTTGGGTTTATGTTTAACAGGAATAGGGGTGTTTGGTTTGGCAGATTAAACACCAAGGGGTGTGTTTGGTTTGGACATAAACACTAAGGGGGTGTTTGGGTTAACAAAAAACGCAATAAGGGTGTGTTTGGGTTAGCAGTTTCGCACTAAGGGTGTGTTTGGGTTAGCAGTTTCGCACTAAGGGTGCGTTTGGGTTAGCAGTTTCTCACTAAGGGTGCGCTTGGTTGTGTAGGAACGTACTAAGGGTGCGTTTGGGTTAATATAAATCGACTAATGAAAATATCATAAGATTTTTATAAATATAAAACCGGATCTAATGGTGGTTTAATGGTTAAATAAATGTGTTGTGTATTATTTTGTTTTTGGTGTTTAATAACGTATTTGGGAGTGTTTGGATTTGGGGATAATAACCTTAAGGGGGTGTTTAGGTTTGCAACATGGATTGATTTAATTGAGGGAAAATAATTAACTTTTGTTAATATGGAAAACGTCAAATAAACGAATAGATCATGCCTAGATTTTTATAAATCGCTACACTTAGTAAACTTTTACAAACCTTACTTTACTTATTATCCTGAAAAGGACGAATTAAATGCCTTAGGAATTATTAGATCGTGAAGAACCGGTAATCAAACGTAAGCTATAATTTTAGAGATTTCATTTATCTAATCCGCAACTTTAAACGTGCGTTTATTTTTATAAAGAAACTTTCTATTAAATCATTTGGGGATATCCGGGCACGTGTCGAATTATTTAGTTTCTTTTATTTTTATCATCTTTCTTATATAATACTTGGAAAGTATTATATAATTAAACCATTTTATTTTAATTGTCACCTTTTAGATATAACACATGTCGTGTATTATATACGCTTCGAGTTATTCTTTTGGTTGTGTATCTTGTTATATAATTCACGGTATGAATTATATACTTGGTCATTTTTCATTATGTAATATATACGGAATATATTACACCCTTTGCGTTTACTTCTTGATTTATTTTATTTAACCAACCACCAAGCTATTACAACTTTAAATCTAAATCTTTTATCAACGTGTCGCGTTGATGTACTCATTCATCGGAAAACCCAAATACATTATCCTAGGCTAGGGGGTCTTAGCCGTTAAGATAAACTGCAACTTCTTGGTCGAGCCGTTCCGGTTTCCGTTTGTGTTGTGCTATATGTGCATTTCTGCCAATCGTTCTACAACATCGAGGTGAGTTTATAGCCCCTCTTTCACTTGTTTTACAATTACTTTACAAATCTCGGGGGAGAATACGTGCTCATTACAATTTGTTTACACATTCATTTACAATCTCTTTTACATACTTGATTGCATACTTGATTTCATAACTTGGTTACATACACGTTTACAAAATTGTTTACATACCGATTACAAACTCGGTTACTTGATTGATATCACACTCTTTCTACTTATGGATTTAAGTATTTAAAGTTGTTTATGAATACAATGGTTATTTCTTCATTGGACACAAGTGTTTTTGGTTATCATCTCCTGTTTACGTGTTGCCTAAGTAGCGATTAGACCACTCTCTTGCCCGAACTATCATGAACCGTCAATTGCTTGACCGACTGTACTGGTTAAGTAAGCGTGAATGTTATAAATAGATCTATTGGGACTAATTATCCCTATCCGGGTGAGTAGCGCTCACTACCCACGGGGCTCCCGATAAACGGATATATATCATGTCAAATCTCATTGGGTGTCTTGGTCAGACACCGGTAGGGCAGAATACACTTGGCATATTATATGCTACACAAATTAGCTTCGGTGTCATGAGCTTAGCGCAACAGTAGATACATTTTATGTGATACTATATATGTTATAGTAGTCACATACATTTTAGAAATCTTGTGGTCCACACTACTATTTTGAACAATTATATGATTCTACTAAGCTATTTTTTATCTATACTATGATGATGCGTAGACACATTACTCTTTCGGGTTATAATTTACTCTTACATTTTCGCAACTATTTTAAGGTTGAATAGGTCATACATTCTTTATGAACCTTTCGATTTTTCAACAATTAAATTTATACTTTCAAAAACTTAGGAATCACAACTTTATGTTAAACACTTTTAAGGATGTTTTTTTCTCATGTGAATTAGATGCTTGGGCTTACGTTAATGGTTGCATTGAAGACTAAATTTGGACAAGATTTTTCATTCCATGGATATCTACTTACATGCAAATGATTAAAATTCCTTATATCGCTTTCAAGCTTTTCTTGTGAAGCAATTATGGGACAAAATCTTTCTCAATTTCAAGAAATAACGTAGATTACTTTTCAACGAACATTTAGAGGTCGTTCTCTCTTGTACTTGTGCTGTTGTATTGTGCAGTAAAGCCCCGGACTTATTTCCGCTTGCAAATACATTTTTGATTTGTGGTACATATTGTTTATCAAGCCAAGGTTATAGTGAAACTAGGTTTACATAGGATAACCTAGACTATAAACCGTTTTCACAAAAAATCTAAATCACTCAAACATTTTCAAAGTGCATACACACTACTTGCTTACATTACTTGTTCCATTAAGTGCTTACATAGCTAACGTATATATATTATATATGGATGGCATCCTTTTTGGTATATATACGTTTTATTTTATATAGGAGTTATTTATATAAATACCAGAAACAATTTACTTAAAACATTATGAGTACACATTGGTAATTCCTTTTATTTCTTAGACATTGTTGTGTTGCACAATGGTCTCACTTCGTTCTCAGACATTGTAAGTTAAACAATGGTCTCTAATTTTTTTATAACTTTATACAGTATTGTATTACACAAAAGCCATCATAATTTTGTTTACATGGAATTATGTATGAATCTAAGTATTACAAGTCTTGTATGGGCAGAGGACTTGTTATACCGGGATTGATATGATAATTGCTTTGTTGAGCTCATTTATAAAGACCTTTAGTATAAACGAAGAGGGGGGTGATATGTTTCCTGTTAAAAGTTTAGATCAAGATATAACCCTCTCTGTCGGCGGTCACCATAAATATATGGGGGCCGCCTAGTTACATCAGGGGGACCCCTATTTAAAGGGATCACCTCTAGAGAGGTTTTCGACTAGACTATTTTGTTCAAATCACAATTTCAGTTTGACGCTATTAGAGAAGTGTCGATAAAGGATTTATAATTACTAGCGCATATTCTACCAATTATCCCCACTCACAAAAGTTTACTTACAAAGAGCTGAACATACCATGGGACTAACACAACATTCACAACATATTCCATACAATATAAAGAAAATGCAAGTGTAAAAGTAAGCGTAATGTACCAGACTTAAGTAAAGAGAAAGGTAAAAGAAAATGCAAACCGACACGAAGATTTATAGTGGTTCGGTCACGAAGCTCCTCTTCGCCCTACTTCACTCCTTGAGTATCCAACTCGAGAGTTACTTCACTAATCAACAAGCTCCCTTTCGGCGGAGAAAACCTTATACCAATGCTTACATTATTTTCCGACACTAGGCTAGATGTCGAGTCCTTCTTATGGTACAACCAAACCCGTTATGTTTTATGTCCCAACATAACAAACCTTGTGTTTTATGTCCTAAACACATAAACCGCGTCGCTTAATTATATTAGACCTAAGCTAGATGTCGGAGTCCTAATCCTAGCTAGAACTAAATCTACCAATCACCCATATTTTTTTTAAGGCCTATAATATACACCAACCCATAAATAAACCATCCAAATTATATATCATTTAGCTCTACCACACTATAAGATTAGAAGATTTGGGACTCGATCTAATGTAACCAAAATGTTACATATGCGACTAACTAGATACATAACTTCGGATCTAGAAGGATGAACGATAGTTCTTCTCTTGCACTTGAGGAAAGGAGGGGAAAGGAACGGAAGATTTGATCACATTTAAACAAGATTAACCAAGTTGAATGATCAAAGATTTAGAGAGATTTAGTGAGATCTAGAGAGATAAAGAATTGAAAGAAAATCGTGCAAAAGGGTTGTGAAAATAGTTGGAGGTGACCCACTATTTATAAGAGCTGAAAAACAGCATGTCAGGAAATGGCGAGGTCGATTATTAGGGGTGGCGCCGGGTGCGGTAATTTAAGGGGGGCCGCTGGCCTATTTAAAGGGACCGCCCCGACAGACGCTTCTGTTTTTGTTTCTTTTGTGGGGTGAAAAATTACTTGGTAAAAGGGTAAAATTTTTTAGGGTGAGAATAAAAAATAAAAAAATAAAAGAAAAAAAATAAAATGCCAAAAAATAAAAAAAAAGATACCAGATTTTGAATTTTGAAATTATTTTACACATAAAAAAAAATTTCTTTATAATTCATAAATAATTTGTCTAATTAAAGTTGAAAACGTTATTTTTTTACCATTTATAAAATGTAATGTTTAAGACCAAAAAACTTATTTCTTTGATCATCCTACAGTTTAATGTTGTTTGTACATACCTTTAATGTCGATTTACGTCGGGTTTGTCAACTAATGTCCGGTCTTGATGCCTATTGAGCGTCCGAGATGTTGATTGCATTGTATGCATTGATGATTGTGATTCCGAGTAATTGCGCATTTACGTTAACGTATTACTACTCAAATGTTTGTTCCTTTACATAACATAAAAGATTCTTTAGATTAAATATCGTAATATTTGCACTAACACCTTATCTTATTTACTTTAACCGAGTACTCATTAATTATTTTGAACACTATGTCAATTTCCCCTGATTGTTTTACTCCCTGTCTCCGAAGACGAGTTTTAAACACTCATTAGAACAAATGCATTGTCATGTTATCCACCACTTTGAAGGTTATGTGAGTACGCATATTGCATCAGAAATTATTAAGTAGGATGATTTATAATCTCTTTATTTGAATGGATTGGGACGCCTCTTCATTTAAATAAATAAATTGTAAATCACCAAACATAAGTTTATATTTCTTACTTGCATAAATTGGAGCTTCTTTATGTAAGAAGGAATTATAAATAGTGGGCTTAATGGTATCCAATATGACACGAGTATGAACTCGAACCCGAAAATCACCGGAATCCGTTAAAAAGGTTTAGAAACACAATCATGTCTTACCACTCAACAGAATCTTAAGGCCTCATTTGAACTACCTTATTTCATTTTTAAGTTATTACTTTTGCTGTTACAAATATTTACGATCATGAACTGTCTGTGGAGCTAACAGGCCTAGTACAATCTTCCGTCACCTATCACCTAAGCTCTCTCGCGAGCTCCCCTCATTTATCGAACTTTATACTAGGGATATTGTTTCTCGAAATGTCCTTTACTCTCGCATCCCATCACTGAAAATTAATTTTTTGTTTTAGTTGTAGTGGGTTTTGTGGTGTTGTTGGGTCCTTGAGCAGTCCTTGTTTGTACAACTTCATCCAATAGGTAATGAAACCCCCTTTAAACCAGATAAAACACTATCGACGAAAATCTAGTGAATATTCTTCTTTGGGGACACTGTACGAAGATTTGTCGTGATAAATCCTAGTACTACCAAGTAAGTAGAATCCTTACATCCATTAGCATCGTCCGGATATTAATCATCGAACATTACAGATATTACGAAACGAGACTTCGTCCTTGAACATTTGAAACTTTATACAAACATACTCACGCGTCTACACTTTCTCCTTCGATGTTTTCACTATTATGGACTTTTGTTATAAACGCGATTTTATTAATTTAATCAATTTTTATGTCAGTCTAAGACTGTGATGATATATTTTTTTGAGATACCTATTTTGATGGATTAAATATCCTGCTCAAACCTAGCCAAAATCGTGCAAAAGGGTTGTAAAAATAGTTGGAGGTGGCCCACTATTATAGGAGCTGAAAAATAGCCTGTCAAGAAATGGGCGTGGTCCAAAATATTTAGGGGCGGGCCGAGTATTAAAGGGCTACGGCCTATTTTAGGGCTGTCCGACAGTCACCCCTATGTTTGTCTTTTTGTTGGTGACAAACTTGTCTGGTAAAAGGTAACATGTTTTTGGAGGGCAAAAGAACCAGATTTTGAATATTTGAATTAAGTTACAACATAAAACATTTCTTTATAATTCAAAAATAATGTGTCTAATTAAGTTTTGAAAAAGTTATTTTGTTACATTTATAAAAATATAAAATTTAAGATAAAAACTTATTTCTTTGATCATCCTACAAGTTTAATGCTTGTTTGTACATACCTTATGTGATTTACGTCGGGTGTAACCAATGGTGTATTGATGCATACCTTTGAGAGTCTAGAGATGTTGATTGCATATATGCAATTGATGATTTGTGATTACGAGTAACTTGCGCACTTTAGGTGAACGTATTACAGTCAATGTTTGTCATTACCCAAAAACCATAAAGAGATCGTATAGATTAAAAATATCGTAATATTTGGCATAACCAAATTCACCCTTTTTGATGATGACAAATAATGTAACACTATAAACTAGTAAAGTTTAAAAGTTACTAGTTTACCACTTCCCTTCTCCCCTTTATGTCAAAGCAAAAAGGATATTTATGTAGTTAAGGTTTGGAGCATATACCTTTTTCTTTGGAGGTTTTGAGAGAACACATATGGATAAGAGGGTACGTACTCTGGGAAAGAATGGGAGAATAGGGTAGGTGGTTCCCGAGTATATAGGTTTGGGGTGTATAAGGAGTAAGATATGAGAAATAAAGTGAAGGTGATTGTGTGTTTTTTGGATAGTTTTTTAAAAAAGTTCATGAGAAATGAGAGGTAGGCAATGAGAAGAAGGTGGTACTTTAAGTGTATATGGTTGATAGGACTGAGGAAAGTTAGTAGGTGATCCAAGTATATTGGATAGAGGATAATGAGAAGGACAACTTGAGTGATATGGTTGAGGTGATTTTGTGTTTCTTGGATAATTTAGACGGATGTCATGCGAGATGAGAAGAGGGAAGAAAAGAAAGTATGTATTCAAATATATAAGTGAGGTATGGAGGAGACCTTAAGGTTTAGGGTGATTTGAAGTGGAGGAGGTGAGTATTTTGGAGTTGAATAAACCCTTCATCGTATTTGTCAAATCCTCAATCCTATGCTTCTATAATGGTGAGATTGCATCTCTAGGAAGTTCTATCTCATGGTTAAACTAATCCATGCTATTAACCAACATAGCTCCTAGCTTCCCTTGCTTATTGCATCCATATGTACTTAATTTTGTATACTGGACTTAAACGGATCATGGATCAAATAATAATTCCATCAAGGTCATGAAAGTCGATGCAATTTAACTAAGGCAAAAATGTTGCTAATGTTGAAAAGGCAAGTTTAAACTAATGTAAAATTACCTATAAGCTATTTGTATTTTAAATTTAAAAAGCTTAAAATACTATTTTAACCTATAATTTTCTGAAATTTTGGAAATGGCTCTTATTAAGGCCTTTTTTCATGTTGATGCAGTATCAAAAGAAGGAACCAAACCCAATTTGGGAGCAATTACAGGCTTAAGGAGTCGATTTATACACTTAAGAAACACCAAAGTTTATGCAAATTGAGGGGGGACTAACTAAGCTAGAATGAACTTGAAGCTTAAAAATGTTATAAAAAAGCTAAATTTATACTTTAACAGTTATTAAACTTTTAATGCAAAAAAACAACTCAAGTATCAAACTTAATCTAATCTTAATTTACTCTCATAAACCTTATAGGATTTAAAGAACAACCATATGTCTTATTTACCTTGACTGAGCACTAACTTAACATAAGTGTTGTCATTAAGCCAAACACCCTTATATTTTTCCAAATTCATTAATTTAGTTAGATTCTTAGATTTAGGCACAAATAGAGATACCAGATAATAATAAGTAATTTAAAAAGTCCTATATAAGAAGATTTAAGCAAACTAGATAAGCAGAAATGATAATCTATAAGCTAATGCTAATTTTTTTAGTTTTTCATAATTTTATGACAGATTTTATAAAATAGCAAATGCAAATTTACAAAAAAAATTTTAAAATCCTAAGTAACTCTAAAGAATATATTATGCATTAAAGGATAAAGATAAGCAGTAAATAAGCAAATCTAACTAAATAAGCATACAATTAAGCATAATAAGCTGATTAAAGCTTAAAAGTATAAATTTAAGTAGAATGTAACGAAAGAAACTTCCAGGGAGCCTTTCATCTATACAGGATAAGATTAAACTCAAATTAGCTATCAACAAGCTCCAGCTTATCAAGTGATAAGTGGTGAGGTCCTGGAAGTCCTTCCATGATTGACTTCCCTTCCATGTTAAGCTGAGGTAATTTTTAAGGGTGGTTATGCAAGCTTGTTTTATATTAGCTCCGTTGTTATTTGTGAAATGTCTAATTTCGTCATTATCACCCTTTGTGAAGTGGATAAAATTTTATCGTCGATTTTGAGATTTATAAGATCCGTAAAGCTTTGATGGTTTTTACTAAGTAACAGTAGCTTATGAGTAGTTTTAAGAGTTATGAAGCTTAAGTAAACACAAGAGAGGCTTATTCGAACCATTTTGCATAAAGGTAAAAATAACTTAAACCATGCTCCAATACGAAAACTTGACTTTTTATTATATGAAAACTGATTAACAAGTTTTGAAATGAAAAATTACATTGAATAAGCTTAAATGGACATTTCTAAAAGGTTTACACAAATTATATTAAGTAGTAAAAAGACTACTCCTAGATGCCCTTTGTGAGTGAGAGGATGCTTGTATTTATAGCAGGAGAAGGAAGATTCTAGGTCTTCAAGTCTGTTAGACGCTCCAAATGATCATGTCCCTTCTTTGCTTCCAATCATTAACTTCCAAATCTTGTCCGTTAGATCAAAATGTGATCACTCGGATTGCCAAGTGCATTCCGTGTAGTTGATTAGAGGCTGTTGTGCTTCTTTAGGCTTAGTTTTAGTGTAAAAATCCATTCCTTGTGTGTTTGTTTGAAGCCAACGTGTCATTCCCCTTGACCAATGAGAGCTCTCTTGTGACATTTCTTTTTGCTGACATGTAGCATAGCACTCGAATCTTATAGCCACGTCATTAATTGAGATTTACCCTTTGTTTTAACAGGGTAATTGGTGAAAGCGACGATGAACAGTAAAACAACTTTTCCCGCGCCTTTCTCTTTTCTTTTTATAACGTTGTTTGACTGAGTGGGTATGGGGTGTTGACTTGGGCCCGGGTTTTATAATGAAGGATTGGGCTGGGTGTTTTGGTTTTTAAGGGTTTTGTTATAAAGGGATAACGATCGTTAGTCCCTTTAATAACAAAGGACTAACGGTGTTAGGGTTTTTAGGACTTTTTGTGAATTTAATTTAACAATAAGGCTCTTTTGGGAATTTTGAGGGTTTTGGCATTTTGTGGTTGTCCAATGTTGACCAGGGATTGACTATGTTGACCTTTTGCTAGAAACTTCCGGCTTTTGTGTTATCTATTGTTCCCGTATCCGTGTTTGTCCGGTTTTGACCGTTTTCTTGTGATTTTTGCAATATCTGTACCTACATATTCACAAACAACAAAATACACAAATACAAGCATATTTTTTCATAATTTGATCATTTAAGGGTCATTTTTGATATACAAAAGATATGTGATTTCTCACATATCAAAATTCCCCAAACTAAGTGATTGATGTGTCCTCGCGCAAATGTATATATTGCTCTAAAAACCCAAATACTCAAAAACCTCCCAAAACTAAAGGCTTGGAAAAGTAGAAAGATTTTTGGTTATCTGACTGAAATACGTTATATAATACTACTAGGCAAATCAATGATAAAACAGATTGGCAAAAGAGATATTCCCGGGTCGTTATGTCCAACGAGGCTGCAATAGAAAATTTATCCAGTTGATGAGATTTGAATGATGGAGAAATGATATGATTATAACTAGATGAGATAATAAATGCTATAGTAATCGCTACAGTTATATTAGCTATCTCCTTGCTCGAAACTTAATGTCTAACTGAGAACATAGGCATTATTGTGTATGTGATGTAAATAAGACTATTGTGACACTATGTGTGTGTAACTAAAGCACTTATGAGAGTGATCTATAAAAATATCGACAGCTGTGTTAAGTATCAGCTCCTACTCACGCTAGGAGTGAGTATGCGCATACTCTACTTATATATATGCTAAATCGTGAAATTAAATACGTGTCTTAAAGGCGTAGAATCTCGATGTATGTTTGTACGTGTGATTCTCGACAAATCTATATAATCGCTAGTGTGACGATATAGAGTGAGAAAGACCCCAACGCCCCAGTCTTTTTATATGATGCTAGAGAAGTATAATATATAGATAAAGATCATAAAAGAAATTAAAGTGTACGTGAAAGTATACACGTTGGAGTATAATTTAGAGAGAAATTTACATAAGATATGGTACAGATACGTGGAATATCGTATGATGGGTCGTAGCTGAATGTGAATCTAATTACGCGATCTGATAGATTAGATTTTTTTCTAAAGAACTTCTGTTGTTGTTAATCCTCTACCACGTAAATAAGTCGAGCAGAATCTCAAGACTAGGAAATATGAAGAATGACATAGTAGGCTTTCTTTGTGATGCAAAGTTTTTCTTATTTCTTTCCCTTGACATCTTATTGATGACATAAATAGACAAGAGATACTGTTTGTTAAGGAATTGTGTGAGGGACAAGAGAATCCTAAAATGTAGTGATATGTTGTTGATGATTAATTAAATTTTGCTAGTACTTTAGTTATAAGTAATATTGTCTCGTGTGACGATTAAAAACTAATTTAATAAGCTAATGTACTGAGATGCTAAGTATAGTCGTCGAACAAATATACACTATAAAAACCTGAAAAACATCAAATTAAATAAAGGAAAAAGCTTAACAAATCTAAAAATATAAAAATGCCCAAATTTTACTGTTTTAAATTAAAGTAATTTAACTTATTAAATTTAAACCTAATTTTTTTTCAGGGAAATTTTTCGCTTTATTACATTACTTGCATTACCAATATCTCAATATGCAACATAACTTGCATAACTAAAGTTTACGAGCTCACGCAACCTACCTATGGAAATCCTATCTACATATATGTCAAGAAAACATCATAACATGTCAAGTAAATATCTTAATATCATTTTTACAAAGTAATTACTCATATAATGTACCATTTGCAACATTATATCAAGACGGACTTTAAACCGTTATCGTATACCTCAAAACCCTAATTCTATGAAAGATTAATATCTAAAGTGAATGTACAAGTTACTAAAGCATATGTGCAAGTAATATAACATCTCATTTGAAATATAAACTCCCTCCAAGTCAAAGTGCAAGTCTTTAAAAGCACAATGTACAAGTCATTAAGCATGACATCCAAAATAGCCATTTTTCCTTCATTTTCATTCTAGTTTCTTCACCACCACTTTTGTACAAGCTACTACACTTAATATACAATGTATAAACCCTAATTATTCTACCCATAAGCTTTCACACATATTTTTACACTCAAAACCCTAAACCCTAAAACCGAGCTAGTTTCTAAACCATGACCCGTTTCTTTGTTTTTATCCATTGTAAACCTAAACCAATACTCAAATAAGTTGTAATAACATAAATTACAACATTACAAATCACATTCCATCATCATTTCACCATTTTAACAACAATGTACAAGAATTAAATCTAGAAAATCCTAATTGAACCTAGAATTTAATCTAGAAAATCCTAATTGAACCCTAATATGAACATTCGACCCGTTTACTTGTTTTCTCCCATTTTTAACCCAAACCACCTATCAATTCTTGTTAATAATCCTCAATACAAGTCTTAGGATCATTAATCCACGCTTATAACTCAAATGTACACGAAATGCAAAGCTAAAAATCCTATTCGAGCCCTAAAGAGACCCGCGGCCACGTTTTTGCATTTTAACCCATTTTGAAACTTCCTTTTGCACTCAAGCACCTCATGACTCACCCACATGCTACCTTAAGCAGCTTACCATGCTGCTATATCCATTTCTTGGTTCCTTATGAGGCCACATCACCTCCCTTGGTCCTTAAGGCAGCCGCGGCTAAGAACAACCCCAAAACCACTTCCACCTTGGCCTAGCTACTACCATAGACCTCCATATCACCTCCCTAGACCCTCCAACACAGCTAGATCAGAACCATGCCACCTCATCCCTTCACCTTGGTCACCAAGACTCATTTAGGCTATAAATAGAGCTCAACACCCCTCATTCTAACTCATCCCCCACTTCCTCCTCTATAACCCATCATAGCAGCAATCCTTTGCTCAAAGAAGTTCCTAAGAGGTCCTAAGAAGTCTCAAGAACAGAAGTGAAGCAAAAGAAACCAAGAAAAGAAGCCCGGGAGTCATTATTCTAGGCGTACGAAGCTAAAAGTCTCGATTTCAACCCATTTCCAAGCTATAAACTCAAAACCAGGTTCCATAAGCTTACATTCTATTTTCATACCCTTATAATGTTCATATGATCATGCTTAAATCATTATATAAAGCTTTGAACTCAAAAACTATTGATCCTACGCCTTGATCGGTTCTTTACCTAGTAAAGTGTATGTTACCTTGGATGAATCCAAAATAACAATAGATGAGACTTTGTTTGTATATCAAAGTGTATGCGGAATCTACACTTTGATACTCTAGAAGTATTTAGCAATGGAACAGTACCAACAATGAATATATCTCAAACTGCTTCAATATTATTGATAATACGAGTACTCTTGAATAGTACTAGGGTTACAAACCTTGAAGCTATTACAATCTTTCTCTAAGATGTATTTGTCTATGTATGCGTATCTAAAACCTTAACCTAGGATCTCCTTTTATACACCACAAGGAGTCCTTTACAAGATAACTATCAATCATAATCACATACAAATCTTCCTAAAATATAAAAGATATACATTCCTTATTTATCTCCATGCATCCTTATCTCCAAGTCAGCAGCTTTGACCATCAGCAGTATTAATCTTTCTTCTAGCAGTATTAACTAACTCTGGCAGTACTAAGTATGTACTGGCAGTACTAACTCCATTAGTACTGTTAGTTATACCTTGGCAGTATTAACTCTTGTGAAGATTTATTCCCAACAATCCTCCCCTAAACTTGTGATTTATCTTCAAATCCCAAGTTTCTTCTGGATTAAATCTTCTTGACTTCTGATGATGATTCTTTCAAACACTCTTCTACTTCTGCACTTGAGATCTTATAAACCTTAGAAGTTCAAAAGCCTGTGAACTCTCATGATCAACCTCCAATTTCTTTTTCAACATCTTGGAAATCATCTCTTGACTTAGAGGATATTTCTTCTCTGTCAGCATATGTATGGCTATACCATTCTGCATCAGTAAAATGTGAATACCACAAAAATCATATAAACTCCAGCTTATCACATTGTATTCATGCTGATTCTTCCATATTTCATCTTCTTCATCAGGCTCAAATAAAGTGTGCAGATCTCCCCAAAGCATCAAATCATATCCTTTAGGTCTTGAAGCACTATACCTTTTTTGACCAATCTGTACAACTCCTCTACATCTTGTCTATCAAAGTCTTCAAGGATCTCACTCAAAACCTTATAGTTCTTGGAACTGCCATCTCCTCTGAAGATTTGATAGTACATGAAATTTCCAGTCAAAGTGTAAGTCTTCCAATCCACAATTGGATACTTTGTAGAGAGAGATTCAACATCTTCTGCAACATCTTCTCTTGGTATTATATCTAAAAACCCTTTGAGTTCTTCCTTCTCAGTATCTTATTCCAACTTTTATCTCTTAATAGTCCTTCTTTTTCTAGGAAGATATTTCTTTCTTTTTGCTCCAGATTCTTTAGACGCTTCTTTCATTTCCTTTTGTGTATCAACATCTTCTTCTTCAATCTTTTTAGGAGACTTCATCTTTTCACTTTCATGCTCCATAGGCTCAATATGTTGATTAAAATCCCAAACCTTTTCAAATATTGGCCTAATCTCATTATAAGACATTCCCTTGAAGTCACTAATCTTGTAGTTTCCCTGATTATTCAAGTATTTAACCATATTCCTCCTTGCTTGGGCAACTGTCTTTGGTTTCATCTTTAGAGCATGATACCTTATGACTGAAGGATCATTCTAATCTATCTTCTTATTAGACTTGGCTTCAGACATAGCTCTTTGTCTTTCCTCCTTATCCTACTGTCTATCAATTTTTTCATCCCTTGCAATCTGTGCCCTTTGCCCTTTGTTCTTCATTCATTTGTTCTTCAAGTCTGATGGCTTCAGCAAAACTTAACCTTTCTTGTTCAATCTCTTTCTTAGACTTCTTCTTGGCTCAGACAAGGCTTATTATTTTCCCCTTGACTTTCTTATCCTTTTCTCTCACATCCTTCTCTATAAGTAAACATTCTTCCAGCAGTACTAATATTTCCTCACAGTACTAACCACTAGGAACTTCAACTACAGACCTTTTGTTTACCTAGCATTACTAACTTTAGCACTCAACCCTTTCTCACCTTTTTTTTTTTTTTTTGTGTGTTGTGTTGTTGTTTTTTTGGGGTGTTCCACGCTTTCTTGATCTTGAATGACTTCAGTGGGAGTCACTTCTTGAATAATAGGTTCAGTTTCAGTACTTGCTTTCTCTTAAACCTCTGCATCAGATAATTTCCTCCCCTGTTTGGAAGAATCATCTTCAACATCTGCATCATCTTCAGAAAGGACAACCTTAACTCTTTTCCTAGCTTTTCCAATCTTAACTCTAACCTCTAATTTCTTGACCCTTAGAATGAGCTTAGTGAAAGCAGAACTGTAAGTTTACTTGGTCTTCCTCAAGTCATACTCCAATACTCCAATCCTCTCAGATAGTTGGGTAACCAAATTCGTTAAATCATTTAGTTTCAAGCTACCCTCATCACTTCCATGTGAGTGAACAACATGGAGAGGTGAGTCATGGGTGTAGAAAATTGTGTGTTTCTACACTAGTTTGATTGGTGTGTTGTGATGGGTTGTGTTGGTGATGGGTTTTGTATTGTGATGGATTTTATGGGGGTTGAGTTTGTTGGTGCAGCAGTGTATGATCAGTGAGTGTTTCAAATGAAGGTTCAGTGAGGGTGAAGGTTCAGGTGAGTGGGAAGGTGAGGATGTGATTCTTGAAGGTGAAGTGGAAGGTTCAGAAACATCTATCATAGTAGGAAATAAAGCAACTTCCTGTCCTGAATATCCCTTTGTATGCCTCTTCATATTGTTAAAGAGTTTAATGCTAAGAGAGGGTACCAACTGAAGATGTTTCTTGAGTGTAGTTAAAGTTGATTCCTCTCATATCAAAGCATTGGAAATGAAACCAGGGTACATTAATAACTTTATGGGGCTAAAAATATTTGGACAAACCATATGCTCAAAAATCAACCTAGAAACGATTAAATTTCATATTGTATCTAAACAATATTAACAGCAGTGTCAATGTTACTACTAAACCTGCTCCCAAGCAGTCTTCTTTGGGCTAAGGAAATGAAGAATATTATGAATAAGAAACCTCCATTGAGTGAAAAAAGCACTCCCTTTTGAAAATGTTTAACGTTATATGAATCAGTGTGATATCCCATAAGTTCCAATTGCTCAAAAATCTCTAATTGGGAATAAAGTAATTACAATCTGATCATCCAACTTGAGATGTCGTCTTAAAGATGCTTCGTTGATAGACATTGAGTGATCATCAATGGTGGCAGTAATCTAAACTTGCACGTCATTATCATCATAGTAGCTTCACAGACCTTCCAAAATTAGTTTGATAACAGAAATATAAACATCTGGCTTCTTTGTTGAGGGCATACATATGTGACTTTGAATTTAGGAAATCGATGTCTTGATGAAACCCTGCACTCCTGTAGATTTCTTCTAAAAATTGCTACCAATGTTGTGCTTGTCACAAAAATACCAAAATTTGCCATGAATAATAAGTGTGACGGGACGTGGTGTCGAGCAGATTATGATCGTGAATGAATATATGAAGGCTGGAGAAAGTTAATTGAGATTTAAATAGAGAAACGTAGAGATATGGTTTGACCGACTTAAAGAAATTGTGTTATCATGATAAATTAATCTTATATAGAAAGATCATGAAAGTCCAATGAATCAAACCCTATATCATAGGTATTTGGCGGAAATATCTCAACGCCTCTATTAATTAATGAAAAATCTATTAGGGCCAAACAGTACTAACGGTCATCCAGTAGTACTAAATTTGTCTAGCAGTACAAAAATAAGCTAGCAGTATTAACTCTCCACCCAAAAAGTATACAACTCCAAAGTTATTGTATAGTCAAAATAACTTCACACATTCTCTCTGTTTCTGTTTTTAAGCTGCACATTATATATCCAATTTTTTTAACTCTCACTTTTCACTCTGTCTATTTTTTTCCACACAATCTCTCCTATCTGTTTTTTTAAGCTCACCAATTCTCTCTCTTTTTTTTTTGGCTCACGAAAGACAGTTCACACAAGTAATAGTTTTGGCAAACTAACTACCCAGCCATTAACGATTTTGAGTAGTCTTTTACCAATAGCGCGGTTTGCTTGACTAGCTAATGCTTCATTTGGTAAAAACATGGTGCATTGATAACAATATAGTTTTTGATGTAAACTTATCAACTATCAACCGATTTGAGAAGTCTTTACCAGTAGCCGTTTACTCTAACTAGTCATAGTCTTGATGTCTTATAAGAATGGTGAACTGATGACCATTTGTTGTGTGTGTTAAAACCAACACTAAAGAACAAACAAACATTCCTCCCTCAAATATTTGAAGCCATCGAGAACCATTTCACAATTTAGTGTTGCTTATCCTAAATGGATTTTAGCTCAAAACCAAGAAAAACATAACTAAAACCATTTTTTTCTGTTTAGCAGTTAATAAATGGTACTAACAGGATTAACAATGAGGACATAAGAAAAACTATCAGTACTAACTATAAGGTAACAGTTTGTGACAAACATTTTAAATATAACTAGCAGTACTAGTTATAACTAGTTGTATTAATTCATAAAGACTTAACAGTACTAACATTTAACAAACTTTACAAAAACAAACAAGAGATATGGGCATTAGGGATTGAGCATTCCAATACTTGAGACCAAGTATTGAAATCTACCAGCATCAAATCCTTTTGTAAGAAGATTCTGCTAAATTAAGTTCAGTGTATATCTTCGCCATTTGGAATCAACTTTTTAGCAGGCAGTCACTTCTAAGAATGATGTCTAATCTCTATATGTTTTGTTTTAGAATGTTGAACAAGATTTTCTATTATGTAGATAGTACTAGTATTATCAATATAAATAACAGTATTCATGAAATTGTACCCATAGTCCAGCAGTTGGTTTTGAATCCAGAGAACCTGTCCACAGCAATTTGCAGCAGCCACATATTTAGCCTCAATTTGTATAGAAAGTGGCCAACTCACAGTTTTGTTTCTTGCATTGCCAAGAGATCAGCATATTTCCCAAAAACTGACAACCTCTAGTGGTTGACTTCCTATCTTGTGTAGCTCTAGCATAGTCACTATTAGTGTAAGCAACTAATTCCAATGAAGAATCCTTAGGATACCAAAGTCCTAAAGATGGTTTTCCTTTAAGGTATCTAAAAATTCTCTTAACAGCTAAAAGATGGGTTGTCTTTGGAGAAACCTGAAACCTTGCACATGCACAAACTGCAAACATGATACGTGGGGGCCTAGATGCATAAGTACATCAAAAACCATCATAGATCTTATAAGATGTTCATCAACATCAGCAGCATCTCCCATCTTGAACAAAGGCTTTTCAAATCTTGATTAGGAAGTAGAGGGCATGACTTTTACATCTGTGTAGTTGTACTTTCTCAAAATCTCATGGACATATTTATCTTGACTGATAAAAATGCCTTTCTTTTTCTGTTGGACTTTAAACCCAAAAAGAAGGTAAGTTCTCCCATAGAACTTCATATTGAAACTTATACCGTGTCATAAGCTCTCAAACTCATCACAATATTCTCCTTCTTTGTAGATCCAAAGATAATGTCAACCACATAGATTTGAACAAGCAATACATGTCCTGTTGTCCTCTATGATGAATAATGTTTGGTCATCTTTCCTCTTGAAACCCATTGCAACAAAGATAATTGTCCAGTTTCATAACCAAGCACTTGGTTCTTGATCATGAGTCCATATATGCGTTTTCACTACCTTATAGAATTTATCAGGATGTCAGTATCTTCAAAAACCTGGAGGCTGACATACATAGACCTCCTCTTTAATTCTTACCCATAACAGGAAAGCCTTTGAAATCCTTTGGTAACCATAAAATCCCATATATGAAGCATAAGAAGCATGAATATTCTTATGGCCTCAATTCTAGCCACAGGTGCAAAGACTTCATCATAGTCTATGCCCTCTTCTTGAGTATGTCCTTGAGCAACAAGTCTTGCTTTATTTCTGATGACAATCCCCCTTTCATCTTTCTTGTTTCTGTATACCCACTTTGTACCAATTGCTCTATGACCTTTAGGTAAATCCACAAGAATCCAGACCTTTTGCAGTTTGAGACGTGTAGGAAGAGTTCCTCCTACTGCATTGCTTCTACCCATGTTGGATCACTAAGAGCTTTAGAGACCCTTTTTGGTTCTTCCTGAGAGAGGAAACAAGCAAAAATACATGTATGAAGGTCCTTATGAGTCTTCCCTTCATATATAGCACTAAGAAATCCTAATTCAGAATAAAAAGATGTCATTCTTCTTGTTTGAACAGATGACTGCACATCACTAATCACATGATCAATTGGTGATCTATGGAATTCTTGTTAGAGTGGTGGTACTGCATAAGATTGTGGAATGTTCCCTAATTCAATTCCTTGGAACTCCACTTGTGAGTCTTCAGATGCATGACTATGGCCTACCAAGTCTTCAGGGGTAGCAGTATTAACTTCAGGGACAGCAGTACTAACATCTCTACTATTAGTATTAACTTCTAGTCTGGCAGTATTAACTTGTTGATCAGCAGTACCATTATCCTCAAGAGCTTTGCAATCCCCGCCCCTTCCATGAGACTTATTTTGGTAGCATCCATTCTCATCATTGTAACCTATGCATTATCTTGTATTTGAGCATCTGCACAGATCTTGGTGCATCATCACACCAAAACTATGAACATGCCTTCCAAATTGGCATTTACAATACAATCCGTGATCTTGTTTGAGAAGATGTAACAGACTCAGAAACTCCTTTTTTACTCCTGCAAAGTCATTAGAAAATGTTCCTGCAACCACTGGTACATAATTCATTAATTGGGTTAGAGAATCAAGATCAAAAACATGCCACTTTGGACCATTTCCTTCTATCATAGGCTTATTCTCTAAGAACCCAATATGCAAGTTTTCCTGAACTTTCCTGGTTCTAGTGTTGTATACCCTAAAACTTTGCAAACTTAAGAAAATCCCAACAAAGAAACCTTCAAATCACATTTCCCATCAAACTGCCCACTTATCTAAGTATTAAGAATAGTAACTATGACATCCAAAAGGTTTTCATAATCCTATAGCGGTGTAAAACCTCTAAAAGATTTCATAAGGATTTTGTTATGAGGCTTAGACTATTAAGATAAAGAAATGAGCAACTAATGTTGCCCTATTCTGTACATAGCAAGCAGTAGAAACAGCTTCTGCCCAAAATGTTGTAGGTAACTTAGAGTCAGCTAACATTATTCTAGCAGCCTCAATGAGTGTCCTATTCTTCCTTTCAGCTACACCATTTTGCTGAGGAGTCCTAGCTACACTATATTCTCTTTTAATACCTTTTTCCTACAAAAATCATCCATCACTTTATTTTTAACACTCTTCCCATTACAACTTCTGATTATTTTTTACTTCTTTATCCCCATTGGTTTCTACTTCTTTGATAAGAATTCCTTAAGTCTCGGTTGTTTCAACCTTAGTTTTAAAAAAAAAACCCCTGAAAATCTACTATAATCATCAGTGACTACGAATCGTATCTTTTTAATGCCATTAGCTATAACAAAAAGTTGGAACAAAGAGATCCATTGTGCAGACTTAAACAATGGCTTAGTAAATGGGATTAAAGGCCTTGGTCTTACAAGAGGCTCTGTGTTGCTTGCCTTTAAGACAGGGGCGCAACACATGTTTGGTCATTCTCAAATCTTTTTAAATGCAGATCTCTACGAGAATTTTCTTTGACAAGTTTATTAATATTCTTAAAATTTATATGACCAAGCCTTCCCTCTGCATAGCATTGATTCTTCAGATGTAGCCTTTGCAACTAGACAAGTTAAACTATCTTTAGAACTAGTTTTTCAATCAAACTGTACATGTTATCCTGTATATGAAATTTTAAGAATGCTCGATTTTCATCAGGCAACTTAAAATTAGGAGACAGAACAAGACATTCAGAATCAGTAAAAAGAACATAGTTCTTTTTGTCACACATCTGTGAGACACTAAAGAGGTTGAACTTTAACTCTTTGACAAAGTACACATCATCAAAATCAAGATTATCGGTTTAATAGTACCTATGCAATCATTCTGCCTCCATATACTCGCTCTACGCAAAAGTAACAACATAACCTCCATCAAAATCTTTGAAATCTTGAAAGATGGGCTATGTTTCCATCAGTGGCCTTACATCCACATATCAACAAATCCTTTATCATTTAGCTGTGAATTGCTCTACACATAAAACTTATGAAGTTAGTTTTCTTTGGGGACCCAAGCCATTACTGACTAGAGTCTGCCCCTTGCATCAAAGTAGTGTTATATAGTTTGGAAAACTAGTGATCAACCATTGGGTTTGATGGGTCTCCAAACCCAACATACTGAGGGCTTAACAGCATTAAATCCTCTTGCCCTACCAGTATTAAACCTTTGCCTACTAGTATTAACATTTTGCCTACCAGTATTAAACCTTTGATAATTAGACCTTTTTGTTAATGTTGTTCTCTTGTAAAAGGGTCTGTGAACAGTTGATTATGCTTGATTTTGAAAATAGTCCTTTGGTACCTAAATAGCACAATCGAACAGTTGATTTTGGGTGACAGTATAAGAAGAGCCTAATATTATTAAAAACCTATGAGTACTAAAAGGTCTACCAGTGTTAACAGACCTAACAATATTAACAGGCCTTGCAATATTAATAATATTCGAGCAGTACTAACTTATGATCGAATCCAAAAGAGCAGTATAAACGAAAAGCTTTTGTTAGTTTCATGTCGACAAAAAAAATAGCTATCAAAACTCAAGGTTAAACCCTAGGTTTTCTTTACACCATGATCACCAAACTTTCTTGTGTCTGAACGTAACCCTAATAATGAAGACAATCGTCAATCTGAATCCACAAACCCATAACAGTGAAAACTTATACGATGTCGCACAACATGCCTTTTCTTCACGTCAGGGTTCACTCAATCTACTTCGAAACCCTAACTGTTTCATGAACGAAACCCTAAAGAATGAATAATCAACATTTGATAATCGTAGTGCATACCTAAGCAGGTAGAGAGGAACATATAACATCACATAGCAATTATCGTCAAAGACCATAAATCTTTTACCACAAATAGATTTTCAATGGAAATTATGGTTATTTAGGGTTTCTTTATAAACCTGTAGATCCTAGATCAAGACCCACCATGCTCTGATAACCCCCAATTGTGGTAGTTTGAATAACCACCTTAGATCGTTGTAAGCTCAGGTTTGTTTAACTTATCTAGGATATGATAACAATGAACATTAAAGTATATGCAGTAGCGGAAATAGCATAAGAACATTGATATCATAACAAGGTTTTTCATTCATTATCTTTCACTATTAGCCCCAATTCTACACGATCAACTGTAGAATGATTGTCTACAAACTAACAGGGATCAAAGATCCTTGAGGCTAAACCAACCAAACCATCTAGGCATTCACATGCCTAGACACACACACGCCTTTTCTAGACGTCTACCTCTTGTACACACACTTAAACTACACGCCTGATATCTCTTTATATAATAGAGATATCTAGGTTTACAAAGGATAAGAACAAATAAGATTAGGAAACTATAAATCAGCATTAAATACTATTTGACTAATCTTCAATCAGCATTAATGTTGATCTTTATCTTTTAGCTGATCTTTATCTTATACTTGAATGAGGAGATCTTCTAGGAAATCTTCAAAATCTTCCATCTCTTGAAGAATTCCAACTTTGCGTTTGAGTCCTTTTGTTTCATTCTTTTATTCACTTTGTCTCATCAAATCTATAATTCCCAACACAAAATATTTATTCATTAAAAGAAATGTTTTATTAAAAACATAAAAATTTGAAATTTAAATTTTCCCTCTAAAATAGAAGGTTCTATAACATATACAACCTTCACCACAAAATGACAAAAAAGGAGCGGAGTCTAGTGGCGGCCCCCTTTTAGGCCTGGCGGCCCCCTTATATATAAGGGACCGCCGGGACCATCCCAGTTCGCCACCTAGCAACGGTCAGTTTTTTAGTTCCCCTATAAATACTGGAGGGGCCCCCATCTGAAAAACATATGCCACTTGCCACGAATTTTCTCAGATCCATTTTTCTCTCTTCTTCCTTTCTTTCTAAAACACATATCTTGATCACTAACATACCTTGATCTTGTTTCAAGTGATTAATTCTTTCTTCCTCCTTCTTCTTCTTCTTCTAATCAAGTGCAAGAGAAGAACAATCGTATTCTTCTATATACGAATTGTTATCAAGTGATCACTCTCTTCCTCTTCAAGATCACAAATCTTTATTACATATATTTAGTGTTGTTGTGTAAATTGGATTGTGTGTAGATCCAAGTATGTAAATTTTGTATTGGTGTGATTTGGATTGTGTGTCAATCCAAGGGTATATATATCTTGTGAGTGTGTAAAGACTTAGTGAAGTCTTAGATTGGTTCTAGCTAAGATTAGGACTCGACATCTAGCTTAGTGTCGGAAAAGAAAGTAAGCGACGTGTAAACGGTTTTCTCCGCCTAAAGGGAGCTTGTTGACATAGTGAAATCTCGAGTGGAGTACTCGGGGAGTGGAGTAGGAATGAAGAGGTGCTTCGTTGCCGAACCACTATAAATCTTGGTGTCTCAGTTTGATCGTTTCTTCCCTTATCCCTTTATATTATTATTGTTCATTTAGTTCATTACATTAGATAGTTTTTGTTGTGATTCATATTGTTGATTGATTGACATATAACTCAAATCAAACCATTTTATAAGCAAAGAATTTTAAACCGGTCAATTAACCTGTAAACTATTCAACCCCCCCCCCCCCCTTCTAGTTTCCACACTCTAAATCCTCAACCACTTCATAGTCATCCTTCCTTGGATATCACACTTTCTTTGTCCCCAATCACTCCTCTTGATCACACTCATGACACTACATCACCACCATCACCACCACAACCTCAACCACCTATCATGGGTCATCCTCTTTTCTACAACTATCATGACTATCATGGGCCAACTTGCATATGTTGTTCTCACAACCGACACCTTTTCTTCACCCTAAGAGATGAGATGAACATTATGTTTTTCACGATCTTGAATATCCTTTTATTTTTCTATTCACTACCAGCAATCACCCTTACACTTTCCACCTCCACCTAGTAAAAATCTCTACATGTTTTCATAAACGTATCACCCCAAACCTTTTGCTCAAAAAGTCATTCTTTATGAATCATAAATCATTTAAAGACTTAAGTAGTAATTATTTCTCTTTAGCTTGTACTAGCTCTAGTTTTGATATTACATAATGTAATAGTTGGATGTGCTTAGTGTAGGATTTCTTGTTGGTTGAATGAAACTCTTCTTTGGTTAAATTGAATACAATGTGTTAACTTGAAAGATATTTGTCTTGCACTTGTACTTCTAACCTTGTTTTGTAGCACACAATCTTCGTAAGATCGATCCCTTGGTGCCCCAAACAAGGGGGGCACACATCAAGGGGGAGGTCCTTGATATCGTCGTTTCTTTCTTCCATTCGACAACATCCGAAACTCGACGATCATTCTTTTTGAATTCGACAAAAAAGGGGGAGAAATGGAACATAACTAATTCAATAATTTGACATCTTTAATTGTTATTAAAGAATTTATATTTTGTCATCACAAAGGGTAGATTGTTATAAAATAATGTCTAAAAACGTTATTTATATTTTTTGACCTCTTAACGTTTTGATAATAAACAAAATCTAAACATGTTTCCCCGTACAATAAAAATAAACGTTTTAAAAATTTATCAATGTAAAATTCCATTTCAAAGATTAGTGATCACTTAAGGTATGTACAAACAAAATAATTAAGCATGATTAGTGATCAAGAAAATATTTTTCTCTTAATCCTCACTTTTAATTCTACAAAAGTATTTTCTCAAAAATACATTTACAAAATATTTTCTAATTAAAAGAAAAGTTTTATTAAAAACTTAAAATTTGAAATTCAAATTTTCCCCCAAAATGGAAGGTTCCATAACTGATACAACATTCACCACAAAAAGACAAAAACAGGAGCGGAGTCTAGTGACGACCCCCTTAAAGGCTGCGACCCCCTTATACGAAAAGGGCACCCCACCAGATGACCGTTGGAGGATTCCCTGCCTATAAATACGTTCCATTCCTATAAGAAAACATTCGTGTCTTTTCACGAAATTTTTTTAGCCTATTTTTTTTTGTCTTCGTACCCTACCTTCTTTTCTTCTCACAAAAACCTCATGATCGTTAACATACTTAGATCTTGTTTCAAGTGATTCTAATCTCTTCTGTCCTCATCTCTTCCCTCTCATTCAAGTGCAAGAGAAGAACACTCGTATTCATCAAGAAACGAAGTGTTAATTAGTGATCTCTCCTCTTTTCTTCTAAGTACCAAACCTCTATTGTATTTATCTTGTGTATTTGTGTGATTTGGATATTGTGTAGATTCGATAGTGTAGATCTTGTGAGTGTGTATATCTTGTGAAGTGGTAGATTGGTTCTAGCTAAGATTAGGACTCGACATTTAGCTTAGTGTCAGAAATAACGTAAGCGACGTGTAAACGGTTTACCCCTTTCCGCCTAAAGGGGAGCTGTTGACAATCGTGAACTTCCCTTAAGTCGATACACGGGGAGTAAGAGTAATAGGGCGAAGAGGTGTTTTGTAGCTGAACCACTATAAAATCTCGGTGTCTTGGTTTGGTTGTTTCTTTCCTTATCTCTTTACATTATTATTGTTGTTATTTAGTTTTCGTTTAGATAGTTATTGTTTGTTCATATTGTGATTTGATTGAACATATAACTCGGATTTATTTATTTTTTAAAGTAAACTTTTAAACTGTAAAACAAACGTGTAAACTATTCAACCCCCCCCCCCCCTTTTAGTTTCCACAATTGGTATCAGAAGCAAGGTCACTCAAGATTTTTAAAATGTAATGTATTTTAAAGTTTGGATCAATTTATGGATGCCGACAAATATCAGAAGTGTCATCTATGCAAAGACCACCACTCTTTGAAAGCGAAAGTTTTATTTATTAGAAAAATAGATTCTAGCCATAATGTTAAATCAAAAGATCTAGATCGTTGGCATGTATAATTACCAATGGTGATTTTCAACCTTATTGTACAAAATCCGGAAACCATTAGATTGAGTTATCCCTTTTTGAAAAAGACAAATATGATGATCCTCAAAAGAGAGACTTGAGAAAAATAATGAAGCCAATATGGTTATTTACAATGCTTTGCCAAGAAAACATGAATGTGCAAATGTTTCTATAAGCTAACATAACCTAAACGAATTAATACTTCTGCGTTACCTTTGTATAATAATTTTAACTGCTATTTATGTAAGACAGGTTTTCAATAACACTCCCATGTAACCTACCCAGTGCCTCCTAAAACCGCCCAAACATTAGGCCATCAGGACCCCACCTATACTAACCTCCTCAGACCAATGCCCTAAAACCCGTTCACCTACTCCCCATACCCCCCATCACAACCCGAAAAAACCCCACCTCCTCAAAGACCCTCCCCCCCCAGACCTCCCCCTCTAGCGCCAACAGTCCCCCCTCGCCACGTATCACCTAGGACCCAGAGTACATCAAAAAACTCCAACCCACAACCACACCAGATCAAGAATCCATAACCACCAAAACCCCCTCACCAACCTCCATCCAACTGATGACCTTACCCACTCTTACCACCACACTACCCAAAGATAACGCTAGCCCACCTCCCCCAGCCAAAACACCGACCCTCACCCTACCCCCCCCCACCCCCACATTCACAGACCATAAGAACATCCACCCACCCCTCCCAACACCTACCCCCCCAACAACCCAACTCACCCAAAACACCTGTCAAAACCACACCCTCCCCTCCCTTATTCCCAACCGCACCCCCCACCCACACCACCAACCAAAACACAACACCCACCCCACACCGCACCCCCCCCCATCCAAATCCCTAAAAGCCCCAACCATGAAAACACACATACCCACACCCCCAACCCTAGAACCCAAATTCGTACCACTCCCAAGACCACCCAACGACAAGACCACTCAGCCACACCCGCCATCAAAGTTAATAACCCCAAGCCCCACCAACTCACTACACCACCTTCACTATGCCACCATACACCCACATACAATCCACCATACTCCCACAAGCCCCTAACCCCCAATACCCCACCATAATACTCCACCACCATATTTATACCACATTGCGACACGACCCACCCCCACGCAACGAACCTCATCCCCCCCCCCAACTCAAACCCAATCCCCCAACCCACCCCCAACATACACACCTACCCCTCGCACCCCTGCCCCCCCCAAACCCCACCCTCCTCCCAACATCCAGACCAAACAACCACCAACATACCCCAGACACCCACATATCCACACCCAATCGTCTACAACCCCTACATCATCGAAACCCACAAGCTACCCCATCACCACCCCACACCCAGCCTATCCCCAAAACCCATCCTATTGTCCCTACCAAAGCAAAGAATACCTCACCCAAAACCACCATAAACACTTCCCCCCCCCATCACCCAACTAACCACCCCTATCACTACCACACCACCAGTAGACTTTACCACCAAACCACCCTCCCACCCCCCCAGTACACCGCGCCCCCCCCCGAATAGCCACACACACTCCCCACCGCACACCTAAGCATCCCCTCCAACGCCCACCACAGTCCCCCCACTACCAAACACCACAACCTATCAAAACTCATCCTACAAACCCCACTCAAACCCCAAGTAAACCTATCCCCAACCCGCAACGCCCTCGATCAACAACCCAATCAACACCACACCACCAACCCCACACACAAAACCAATACCCACCAACAAACACACCCCGTATTACCACCTTCACCCACCCCACTCCCAACACTATTACAATAACACTAAGCAAACCACACACCTTTCCCCCAACCCCCCCACCACACCCAAACACCCATACACACCATCACTGCCAAACCCGCCCATCCATAACCCAATAACCCATCCCCCCCCAACCCCAACCAAACCCATCCACAAAACCAATCAATCCTACAGCCCTCCCCTCCCCACACACCCCCCCAAAACTCATACCTCAACCCACTCCCCCAAAACAAAACCATCCCCCCCCTCAACGTCACCCAGAAACCTCAAACCGACCCCCCCCCATACAATCCACCGAACCCACCCAACTTCAGACCCACCTCACACCCCATTACCCAACCTCTCCAAATATAACCAAACCAAACCCATACTCACTCCCCCTACAACCAAACTATCCACCAGCCCTCCCCCCCCCTCACACCACTTCCAAAATACCCACTCCGCAAAGAAAAAACGCATACTCCCCCGACCACACCTGTGCCTAGTAGCAATTCGCCCCCCCCCAACCTAACACACCACGCAACCCTCCCGCCACACACACCCCCGATTTTCTCCCCGCCCCCTCACCAAAGCTATACCACACACTCCACACACCCCCGCCCCCCACTACTACCTCCCACTCTCCACCCACATCAAACACCCAATCTAAATCCACGCCAAAACCACCCAACCATCCCATATCCTTCAGACCCACACCTCTCCCCCACCCAACCCCCCCCCTCAATCCCCCTCACCCACCTCCTATCATGCACCACACCTACCCCTCTAACACACTACTCCATATTTACTCACTCAAACCCCAACCTGACCCCACCACCCCCACCGCCATCCCCCATTGGTTCAAACCCCACCACTAAAGCAGCCACACTCCACTCAACAACCCCCACCAATATAACAAAAAAAACCCCCCAACCAAATACCCACCAACTCGTACCTCACCCCCACACCCACCACCATACCACCCTTCCAAAACACCTACTTTCACCAACATCCAAAACAATCACCCCCATCTTCCAACCCTCTCCCCCAAAGACACCTACACTTCCAATACAGAACCCTCTCCACAACCCCACCCCAATAGAACATCCACACCAACTAACTTCCTCACCCAAACCGCTCACCCTCTCCCGCCACATAACCACCCCCACATGTACTTACAAAACAAAACAACCACCCACCCCACACATTAATCTCACCCCACACACCCACTTTACCATATAAACAACCACCCCACCCCCCGCATAAACACCACCCAAACACAGGACCACCATATCAATCTCACAAAAAACCCCAACAATCCACAATCACGACAAAACCCTAATGTCAAATAACCCGCCACTCGCCAAACCAGTCCCCACCCATACGCCATAACACACCACAACTATATGAGCAACACCGCACACCCACTCCAAAACCCTGCACACCAACGCACCAGTAATCTAAAGTACTATATCTTACACAAACCAATTGAGGGCTACTCGTCATATCCTCGACCCCCAATCCTACCGCTCCTTAAATCAGACATACTTTGCAATATTCAAAAAACGCCAAACAAAATAATCAACCAAATAATCTTTTGCCCCCCTATTCCCTCTCCAACCACCCCCTCCCCTATACACCACACATGCACCTTATCTTCCCCACCCCCACCCTTCCCGACACCGAAAGCCCTCTACCCTACAAAGACAACACGAACTCAAGACACCCCCCCACCCCTATACCACTCATTCACTTACATGAACCTTAACCCCAATCCCAAAACGACAGCAACCACACCATACCACTAACACATCAGATCCTAGACCCACCCAATAACCCCGCTCCCAAACTACCAACCACCAAACCGACTGACCACCTCAACCTTTCCACAATCTAAACCGCCCGCCCCTAAAATAAAAGTACACAAACCCCACAGACAGCCATTACCTCAGACACCCGTCCACGCATCTGCTTAACCCCCGCCCTGACAAACAAACCTCCTCCCACCGCCCCCTCCCGCCCGAGAACTTCTCAAAAACCAACAAGAATCAGCCCCCGCGCCCACAAACCCCGCAACCCAACTCAACCTGATACCACCACGCACAACTTACTCCACACCAAATTTCTCCACCAATCCAAACACCTTCACTAACACCTACACCCCCCTCCACCCCTCATACACCCCCCCCGCTCAGAATCCCCCCCTCCGCCCATCCAACCACCATCACACCCCGTACAGAATACAAAATCAACTAACACGATCCCTATATCAACACCCCCACGCAATCCGATCATCCTAAATGTACCCCTACTTTACCCAAACACCTAACCCTAACCAATACATCCATACCCCCCACGACACCCCCCTAGCACACAACACCCCAAGAATCCCTAACCACAAAAATCTAAACATCCATCTCAAAAATCTGCCAAACCCAAGCACACATATACCCCGAACTCAACCACCACCACCACCGGGCATTTAAAATATCTCACCCCCAACCATTATCCTCCCCCCCCACCTATCCCCTTAACCCTCCCCCCCCCCCTCACCACTCGCCACTCAAAAATAAGGCAACATCCACACTATCGTCCCGCCTACCACCAGTCCAAAACACCCCCCATCGCCCACCACCTGATCCTTTCCTCCCCCAGGGACACCCAAAGTCTTACGACTCCCGCAACCTACTTTACACGACCCCAACCAACTAAAACAGCCCCAACCTCAATTCCCTAACCCCCAAAAAAAAACCCCACCACCATCCATCATACCCCGCACATACTCACTCTCACCCTTCCCACAATCTCCCCCTCCCCCCCCCCAAAATAACCCACACCACCTCGGTGTACCTACCCAACCAATTACCCGCCCCCCCACACCCACCCGAAACAACCTTACAACCCACCCCCCCCCAAATCGCCCAAAGTCTAACCCTAGCGACGCCAACGACACCACAAACCCCTCCCCACGCACCGCCACCCAAAACAACACCCATAAATAACAACTCTCACCGCAAACAGCCGGTAATAAACCCACCCCAACTAGATTCCAATCCACGATGATCTCTCGCCCCCAAGACACAGCCTCCCACAGTATCAACAGCCAACACCCCGCAAAAAGAACGTAGACCCCCTCCAACACACACTCCCCGCATAGCCCACATCCCGCCACCCATTATCCTCTCCGCTTACTAAACCTTCCCTTACACCCAATGCGACACCCGTCAATATCACACAAATCAAACTTGCCCCCACCCCCTTAACAATTCTAGACCCTAAACCACCTCCTATCCAAACAACTAATTTAGCCACACACGCAGCCCCAGTCTTAGCCAATCCCCACGATATAACAACCCACTCCTCCCACATTAAAGCTAAACCAACCTATAATCCCACGCTCCCCAATTTCCCCTCGCAACGACCCGCACTCCAAATACACACTCCTTATGCTTACAATCCCCCCCCACACTCTCACACTCACCCCTAAAAAGCCACCTTGGCATCCGCCCCCAGCCAGCAACCATACCACACACCACCCCCGCCACAATCCCCCCCAAACAGTCCCTCCGAAAACCATATAACCCCTTGCCAAAGCAAAATAGTACAACTTAAGAACATACACCCATCCCTGTCTTAACCAAGACAAAGATCCCAAACTCAACCTATGGTCAACAAAATGACAATAATGTCCATTTCCTGACAGACGAAATCAAACTAACGTGCTTTTGCTGAGATTTAATAACCTATTAATACAATCTAAAAGCTCTTAGCTGAAGGTTATTTCTAGTAAACCTAAGTAAGGAAGTTTTCTTAGGGGCTCTACATCCTAAATGGAGAGCAACGGTCATGGCGATTGAAGAATCGAAATACTTACGTCACTATCTCTTGATAAACTTATTGGGAACCAAAAGTTCACGAAATTAGCATCAAGAAGATTCCGAAATAAGTCAAAGGGCAAAAGTTGAATAGAAATCAATTGCTTTAAAGGCAGAAGAATCAGTGATGCAGATGTTCGACTTCCGGTAGTGGAAGACGAAGAGACGCCATGGCTGTAAGAGCCCTTCAAGAAGTTCTTTAAAAGAGAAAAGGGAAGGATTCGTAGAGGCCTACCTCGGCGACAAAAAGAAAGTTCCAAAGAAGCCGTTATGACAAGAACAGGTAAAAGTAATAGAAAATGTCGTTAGATGCGGTGAATACTAATCATCTTATTGGAGAAGTGTCCAAAACCACCGAAAGATAAGACAAAGAGCTTTTGCGGAGGCTCTGAGCTATAGCGGTGAAAGAAGAGATGAGAAGGTCAAAGAGAAACTTATCTTATAGCTCATGCAACATGTGAGGTATAGTCTGAATCCCCTACTTTAGGTAGGGTAGGTGATTAAAATTCATCAATTGATTGAATTTAGCTTTAGACAAGTTAATGATGATAAATTATGCAAAACGAGTCTAAAAATAATCACTAAGAACAAAAGATTAAAAAGCTATACTAGAAAATAGTCAGAGAAATAAGCTTAAAATTAAAGAGATCAATTTGTCCATACTTTAGAAAAACAAGGGAGTTGATCTCGATTGTACAAAGTGTCATGCACTTAAAATTGAGAATGAAAAGCTCAAAAAAGAATCCACTAGATTAAACAAGTTTGAAAATAGTACACATTGCATAAATGAAATGCTAAGTAATCAAAAACCCTCCGGTGATAAATTAGGTTTAGGGTTTAATTCATTCTAAGGAAATAAAATTTGTGAAAGCTCAGAAAAAGGCGTATTCTGATGGAGGTCCTATAAATATGGGCGGCCCTTAAAATAATTAAGGGACCGCCACCAGCAACGCCTGGATTTGATAAAACTGTGTCTTTTCAAAAATTCATTTTGGATCCTAGACCAAAACACATAATTATAAACAAAGCCAAAGTTCCCGTTGCTAGTGACAATGAAGTTAAACAATTCTATAAGCCATTGTCAAAACCCGGAGTTAGATTTTCGAAACCAAACTTTAGGTCAAAAACTCCACCTCCTAGAAAAGTTAATAATAATTATCCTCGTTCTAAAACACCGCAACCAAGAAGACATGTTGGTCGACAAAACCAACCTCATGGCTTTCCCGAACTTTTGAACAACGTTTCCACGACAAAATTACATTGCCATGGGAAATGTGCTTCCCATTCGTACATCCCAACCAATTGCATCAAATGCAAGGGATGTTTGGCACTAACAACTTTGGACCCATGAGATATTGGGGACCAAATGTTTGAGTTATTGTCTTATATAAATAGATATGCCTTGGAGTCGACTTGGAGCCCGATGAATGGATCAAGGATAGCGGATGCTCTAAACATATGACGGGCAACCAAAAGCTCTTCTCCACTTACAAGGCATACAATGGAGGTAACGTAATTTTGGTAGTAATCTTCGGGTAACATCATTGGAAAGGTACGGATTTTGCGGTAACATCATTGGAAAAGGTACGATCTCTAATGACTATCTCAAAATAGATAATGTAGAACATGTTGATAACTTATGATTTAACTTGCTAAGTATAGGACAAATATAAGTGTAGAGTAACTTTCTCTGAACATGATAGTGAAATCACTAAGGACGGTAAAGTCATAGGTAGAGGTATTAAGAAGAAAGGCTTATATGTGATGAAATTAGGAAATAAGCCGAAGGATCAAATTTGTCTAGCTACAATTGATGAAAATTCCACATTATGACATAGGAGGTTAGGTCACGCAAACATGCGTCTCATTCAATCACTGGCTTCTAAGGAATTAGTTAGAAACCTACCTAACCTTAAGTTTGATCAACATTTTTGTGATGCTTACAAAATGGGAAAACAAGCTCACGCTAGTCACAAAGCTAAAAATATAGTCTCAACAACTAGATGCTTAGAACTCCTCCATATGGATCTCTTTGGTCCATCTGCCGTACGGAGTTACGAAGGAAACTATTACACCCTAATCATAGTAGATGATTACTTTAGGTATACTTGGACTAGATTCCTTAAGGACAAAACCAAATCTTTCGATCAATTCGAAATATTTAGTAGGCAAATTCAAAACCAATTAGGTTGTTCAATAGTGTTAATAAGAATCGACCATGGTAGAAAATTTGATAATGAGGTGAAATTTGGAGAGTTTTATAATGCCAATGGTATTACACATAACTTCTCGGCTCCACGCACTCCTCAATCAAATGGCGTGGTCGAAAGGAAAAATAGGACACTTCAAGAAATGAGTAGGACTATGTTGAATGAGCAATCGTTGCCACAAAAAGTTTGGTGTAACGCCGTAGATACTTCAACATACATTCTCAACCGAATTCTCATTAGAGCCATTCTTAGAAAAATACCTTATGAACTTTTA
>BQNB010019770.1:18600-66381 GCA_026074375.1 Tanacetum coccineum | reverse complement strand
GTACAAAGATGTTAATGTGAACTTAAGGAAAGAAGATGTAGAAATAACTGAAGCTGATCAGGTGGAGCAGATCAACTGAATGTTTCTTAAGAGTCATGATCTGAGCAGGTAGAAGAAAATGCTCATGTGACACTTACAGCTGTCCATGACACACAAAAGACTGAAGGTCCTATGCAAAGTTCTTCTGTCTCATCAGACTTTACAGATAACCTCCTAAACTTCGAGAACACTTCTCCTGCTGACAATGTGATTGCTTCCTTGATGGACACCACAGTTCATCATGAAGAATCAAGAAGTCTGACATCTTCTCTTTTTACCATACCAGTCACGGTAATCCCTGAAATCACTTCTGCCTTTACCACAACCATTCCTTTACCACCTCCTTCCTTTAGTCCTCTTCCACAACAAGTAACACCAACTCCTACACCAACAGATTCTGAAGTAACAACCTTATTTCATGCACTTCCAGACTTCTCATCTGTATTCAGATTCAACAAAAGAGTCGGCAACTTAGAAAAAGATATGTCAGAAATAAAACAAGTTGACTAGTATGCTCAAGCCATATCCTTAATTCCTGCTATTGTAGATCGCTACATTAGCAACAAACAATGAGAATCCATTCAACAAGCTATTAAGTCCCATACTGCAGAATGTAAAGAAGAAGCTCTTGCTGACAAGAGGGAGTATATAGATCTTATTGACATATCAGTTAGAGCTATTATCAAAGAAGAAGTCAAAACTTAACTTCCTCAGATTCTTCCTCAAGTAGTCTCAAAATTTGCAACTCCTGTGATTGAGCGAAATATCATAGAATCACTAGAAGCTGCTATCTTAGCAAAGTCTTCATCTCAACCAAAGTCTACTTATGAGGCGGCTGCATCACTTTCTGAGTTTTAACTTACGAAGATTCTTATGGACAAGATGGAGGAACACAAATCATATCTTAGAGCTGATTATAAAAGGGAGCTTTATGATGCACTGGTCAAATCTTATAACACTAAAAAAGATCTCTTTGAAACATATGGTGAAGTATTCACGTTGAAAAGGAGTCAAGACGACAAAGATAAAGATCAAGACCCCTCCACTGGATCAGACTGAGGGACAAAAAGAAGGAAGTCGAGTAAAGATGTTGAATCATCTAGGGATCTAAATTCCAAGGAGTCTAAGTCAACAAGCTCCTCTAAAGGCACCTCCCACTCTCAACATAAGTCATATAGCAAGTATGCCTATGCAGAGGAGCCAAGTCATACAGTTGATAACTCGGAAGTGTAACAAAATCAAGAGTTTAACATGGGTAACAATGATGAACAACCCGATGATGAGGCTGCTTCCAAGGTTAACTGGTTTAAGAAACCCGTGCAACCTCTGACTAAAAGGCAAAAATATGCTAAGTCATTTGGACAAATAAGCTAGGAAAAGGCAAATAAGCTCAACTATTATCTATATTAACCTAAAAAGCTATGAGGCAACAATGAGCTTATGAGAAAAGCTCATTAAAGCCCAGAAAAGAAAAATAAGCAATCCCTACACCTAAGTCATGCAAAAACATCAAAAGCTAAGTTTGTAAGCTTAAACAATAAGCCATCAAATAAGGTCACTAAGGTCTAAACTTAAGGTTTATACAAGAGCTAAAGCTCTAAAATAATCCAAGAATTGGGCTTAACTTTCTATTAAATGTAGCTATAAAAGGCTGAAAGCCACACCCTTTGCACCAGGGGAGCTTTAAGGCTACTCTCAAGGACTTATTTGACAGCTTATTTAAAGTTGTCAAATAAATTGAAAAGAAAAATGAAAACAGGTTGAGTATTCTAGCTTATGGATTTGTGCACCAATTTTTGACTTTTGAAAATCATAAAAACTTGCTGAATTTTGTAGGTGAAAAAGGCCCCTTGAGTTTTTAAAACTGCTACTACAAATACTTAGTGATTTTTGACTTAACAAGTCAAAAGAACAAAGGGGTTTGACAGCTTGGTTTAACACCACAAAACACACACTTTTAGAAACTTAAACTCAAACTCACAAGAGCTTAACGAAATAACACTAGTGGTGTATAAATCTCAACAGGTTTTGAAAATGGTTTTAAAAAGCTTTGAAAAACAATTTTGAACCTTAAAAACTTTTTGAAACAGCTTAAATGAGCTTAAAAGATTAAGCTAAAACTAACTAAAATACCTCAACCCATGCACACAACCTTTTTGACCCGTTTTCCATATTGACCCAAACACCCCTTTATATTTCTTAAAATGGATTTTAATACTTTAAAAAACTGTTTTGGCTCACAATTCTTAAAGGGAATAGACAAATAAGCCTTAAACACCCTAAATGAACAATAATAAGCAGGAAATAAGCACTCTAAAAAGCTAAAACAGAATAAGCTATAAAAAATTCTAAAAATTGAGACTTTAAAAGAGAGAATTGTGATTACCTTTGTCCAAGCTTTTACAAGGACTTTTTGGACCCCTCAAGGGCTTTCAGCTACAAGCTCTGGCTTATAAATAAGCCAGTGAATAAGCCCATAAGCTCTTCCAACTTTAGCTTATCTTCCAAATGCTTATTCTTGATTTTTTCAAACAAAAACTTATAAAACTATAAACTATGAAATGAAAAACAAGTTTTATAAGCTTAATAAGCTTCTATAAGAGCTTATAGAAGCTTATTTAACATATATAAAGGTAATTTAAATCGTTTGATAATAAATTCTTAAAACGGGTATAAATCTTAAAAACTTCAATGCTTCATTAATTGATAAAAAGGGTACAAAGAACTTTAAATAAGCTGTAAATAAGCATAAACAAACATAAATTTTGCTGAATTGAAAATTAATTAACTAAAATAAGCTACACACTTTTTTCAACTATCACTAAGACCCTATTTATACCTATAAAACTAATGTCTTCAGCTTCTTCTTTCGTGTGTGTCTTTTGTGAGATGACTCAATAAGTAAATCCAAGCCTCCATAAGTCCTTGTGCTTTTTTTTAGAAACATCTTAGCCATTTGGTTCGGCTACTTTTATGGGAAATTGGGAGATTGCCAACATGGCAAGGCTTCTCTTTTGGTGGGAAAGTTAGTGGAGGAGGGGGGAGGTGAGTACCCATGGTGGTGGTGATAGTCTTCAGGGTAAAAACGGGTTTGTAAACCCGTGAGTTATTTTTTGGGGAAAAACAATGGCGGGAAAAGTAGTTTGAGAGAGACAGAGTGTGGGTTTAGGGGTTTTTTGGCAAAATCGCCCCATCAAAAGATATAAAACCCTCTTTGCATCCTTATCCTTGTGTTGTTACACTTTTTGGGGAATTCAAAACAAGACCCCAAGATTACAACTACTCTTTGCAAGACTCGTCCCTTGGTGTATATAATTAAGAGACTTGGCCAGATTAGGTCCCTTTGGAGTACAACTTTGCTTTAAGAGGCAGTTTGGCCCCTTGTCTTCTTTTCTCTTATCCTCTTTTAAATATTAGTTTAGAGGTTTAGCAGTTCAGCCCTAAACTTATATTCCACCTTTGACTTTTGGCCCTCGGGGTGAATTGGGTTGACATTTAGACTGTGTTCCATGTTATTTTAACTTTTCTGTTGACTTTTTGACTTGATTGACTTTTCGGCTTCGATTTGGCTTTGTCTTTCACAGTCTTTTCCATTCCGAGTCCGGTTTTGTCGTTTTGGCTTTGTTTTTTGTCCTTTTCTTAGTTATCCGTTCCTGCACAATACAATTAGCAAAACAAGCGTATATTTGGCATTTTAAGTCCGTTTTTGGTTATTTTAGCTCGTTTTTAAAGGTAAAAGGTATGTGTAATTAAGCACATACCAAAATCCCCCATATTAAGGTATTGCCGTGTCCTCACGCAATGTTATGAAGTAAACATTTACGAAAACTAAGAATCTCAATCCCCCTCGACTAATAACCTCGAAAAGTAGCTAAGTGTTCGTCAAGGGAAACTAAAGAATCAAAAGCTTTGACAAGTCCCGTTTTCACCATTTTTTATTTGTACACTAACTATCCCTAATATTTTTGGATTTTCCTTTTTCTTTTCTCGACTTCCTGTTTGACTTCCTTTATTATATCAACATTGGGATCATAGAATGAGAAACGCCCATAGAATAATCTACGGATGTCCTGACGGATAAATTCATCGTCCCCGATTTTTCACTAGTTCCAAACCAAGCAATTAAACAAGATCCAGTCAATATAATCTAAATGCTAAGCACTCATACTATGACTTTGTGAACTTTTAACTCCCAATATGAAGTATATGATTTTAAATGTGTGACTCATTTTGACTCAACCATAGATCAAATTATTTCCATAGTCGTGATTCAAGATGAATCATGACTCAAAGCAACAACTTATTAGGCCTTGTAACTTGATTTTAAAGAAACGAGATTTTAACTTAAACTTTTTGCACATATTCTCTATTATACTCATAAGTTCTTAAAGCTAGAGGCTTGCTTAGTTGAACACCTAACCTAGGCCTCGCCCTAGTAGGATATCACAACCCAACGACCGTGTTCTTAGTTTAAACCCACGCCCGTTGCTAGCTAGTGAGAAATCACATCAACAACCTTCTTCCTAATAGTGGCTAAGGATGGTTCTTAGTTTTGAACCCTCACCTAGACCTCGCTTCCTGGTGAGATATCACAACACACCAAATCCCTAGAAGTAAAGATGTCTTAGTTTGAACCCCCACCTCGTGGTTAGCGGAGTGGGATATCACAACACATCTTTTACTTGTTCCATATAATCAAATGTATGCTTCATTGGCATAATTTCAATATTCATGCATTTTTGCATTCATACTTCATTCATGCTTCTTTGGCATTTTAACTTTCGAATTATTAAGAACAAAAAAATCTCGCTTTAAAGAATCAAGTTACAAATTTGAAGCTTTTTCTAAAAACATCGATTGACTTAGTTGAATTGAATTGATACGTAAATTAGGGCGATTAGAAGCTAATGGGAAAAAAATCACAAGTTACTATCATATATGTTTTTTTGTCGCACAAAAACATATATTTAACTATATCACGTTCTGGTTCTTCACTTATTAAAATTCGCAGCGCACTCGAATTGTGAAAGCTTAGCTATAAGACGGTAATTGAGGAACTAGCTAGGGCTCAACAAACGCCGTCGAGTCAAAAATTATTCTCATTCTACCCATTAGGAAAGTCAAAACTGTGACAAAACACTTATTTTATTTTTGAAAATTTTTAAAATTTTTCAATTTTTTTTTTTTTTTTGGTATTTTTGCAAAAATTTTGGTGGTAAAACGGGCTTACGTGATAACAACGACTGCAGGCAAACATCAAATCGAAGATCCCCCCCATACTAGAACTAAACATCGTCCTCGATGTTTCAAAGGGGTTCCTACGTAAATCTAAGGCCGTTTATGAAGTGGTGCCAAAAGATAAAACCCCCCCACGTTTAGTTCCGATAGATTGGATTGCTGGATTCCCAAAAAGAAAGCTAGAGATGTGAAAACTCATGGTGTGATACTTGAGAGTCTTCACAAACGGGAAATCCTGGACATACAACACAAAGCACACAAAACATGGACAAAACACGGGTAATGAAAAAAAAAACTAGCCTTCTCCACAAACAAAAACCCGTATTATTAGCTATTACTGATATGGCAGGGGTGCCTCCCACGAAGCGCTTGTTTTAGGTCCCGACGCTTGACCCGTCCCCCGAATTTATTGGTCCATGGGGAATGTCTGGAGGTCCGGGACAACCTCGGTTGGTATGTCCCCTCCAAAATAGTGTTTTATACGATGACCATTCACTTTAAAGTTGGGCCCGGAGTTTTGAGATAACTCGCATTTATTCGTGCCATAAGGAAATACTTGAACAATGGTGAATGGTCCGGACCAACGGGATTTCAATTTGCCCGAGAAAATCTTCAGTCTAGAGTTGAAGAGGAGAACACGATCACCAACGTTGAAAACGCGGTTTTTAATCTTAGCATCATGGATCCTCTTGGTTTTCTCTTTATAGATTAAAGAGTTTTCGTAGGCTTGATCACGAAGTTCATTTAGTTTCATTCAGTTGAACCTTCCTGTGATCAACCTGTAGTTGAACGATCAAAATTTGTATCTTGAGGGCCTATTAGGCTTGGCTCTAACTCGATCGGTAGAGTGACATGCCTTATCCATACACAAGCGTATACGGAGTACACCCGATGGGTTGTTTTGAAGCTGTGCGGAAGGCCCAGAAAGCATCATCTAGTTTGTCCGACCAGGAGGCATCGATTTTCCTTTCCCTCACGGTTCTCTCAAGAATAACGCTTTTAAACCACGAGTTTGATACCTCAAACATGCCCACATTGTTTGTGGTGATAACGCGTGGAGAGACGTGAGTGACGCCGACTTAACATGACCTTATGTAAATTAGTCATTGCAAAAATGGGTCCCCGATCACTTAGATTGCACAGGGGCACCAAATCGGAGAAAGAGATTAAGAAATTTACAAAACAACTCGGCATCATTGTGGGGAGCGCTTTTGCTTCAACCACATTTTGTGATAAGTAATCGACTGCCACGAGTATAGATTTGTTCCCATCTTGAAGTCGGAAACGCCACCAAAAAATCAATGCCCCAGATGACAAAAGATTTTCGCAAACTTGATGGAGTTTTGTGCATCTCATCACTTTGCGTAATTTTTCCCTGACGTTGACAAAATGTCACACCGGTGACAAAGTCATAGGGCAATCCTTGTAATGGTGGGCCAATAGAAATCCGATCAAAGACCTTTCTTTGGCTGTGTAATTTGGCACCAATGTTCCCCTAGTATGGAGGGGGTTCCACCGTGCCAAAGCTTTGAAATGTCTAAAGCTTCTGCCCAGAAACACAACGTCTTATCACTTGATCAGCACGGATCTAAACAGGAAGGGATCATCCCAGAAAATAATGTTTGGACGAACATCCTTGAAGATTTATTTTTTGGTTGGATGTCATCCCTTGATACTGAATTTCCCCCATGGTAGTGTTTCAACAAACTGCAAACCATGGGTACTTTGAGCTTGAAGAAGCAACAAACCAAGGACTTTCGAGAGAAATTGCTTCATAGATTTCTTGTGCTCGAGTTTGTCTTGATAGGGATTTCAAGTCTGACCGAATGATCGCGGCGAGATTCTCAGCTCCTTTTTGTCTCGAATTTCAATATCAAAATTAATGAGCATAAATCCACCGCTGAGTCTTGCCTTAAATAAGCATCCTTTTTTGGCAAAGAGACACTTGATGGCATAATGGTCAGTATCCTTCTATGCTTTTTTGGACATAACAAAATATGACCGAAGTTTCCAAAGAGGCATACATAAGGCAAAGTAAATTCCTTTTCCCGTTGTAGTGTCAGATTTTGAGCCTCGTTCAATAGTCTTGCTAGCATAGTTATAGGTTGGAAATGCTTTGTTTTTTTCCTTTGCTCTTGACATGCCCAATTGCGAAGTCGCTAGCATCGCACATCAAGTTCAAAAGGGCAAGTCCCATCGGGAGCAATTAAGATCGGAACCATCAGTCAATTTTCTTTTGAGTGAATTAAAGGAATCGATACACTCTTCAGAGAAGATAAATGGAGTTCTCTTTTTCATGCAAATGATCAAAGGACTGGCATTTTGTGTGAGAAGTCCTGAATGAATCTCGTAAAAATCGGTGTGCCAGGAAACACGGACACCTTTTGACATTAGTCGAATGAGGGATTTTAGCTATTACTTTCGACCTACTCTATCAACCTCAATCCTGACTTAGAATTTGTGTCCGAGAACAATGCCTTGGGTTTGTTATTTGGCGTTTGAGGGTCCTTCACCATAAAATGCTCTTCTCCCCTTTAAAGACAAATTGGTGTCTTCTCACCCGCTTTCAAAACATCTTTTCCAAATGGGATTAGGCATGTAAGAGAAAGAAGTCTCCAAAGACCGAAAATCATCATAAATAACTTCCATCACATTTTTTTCAATCATATTGTGGAAGATTGCCATCATACAACTGGAACGTCCAGAGCATTGCAAATCGCCCAAAAGGCAATGCGACGATAGGCAATGTTCCGTATGGGCAAGTAAAAGTTGTCTTCTCTTGATCCTTGTCAATGGGAATCTGAAAATAACCTGAGAAGCCATCGAGGAAACAGTAGTATTGGTTTCCTGCTAGTCTTTCGAGCATTTGATCCATGAAAGGTAATGGGAAAGTGGTCCTTGTCGGTGGCTTCATAAGCTTTTCTGTAATCAAATACATAACTCGGCCATCCCGTGACCAACGAGTTAGGAACATTCATTTCATCATTCGTATGACGTCAATATACCTCCATTCTAGGTACATAGTATACCAGGTCTCACCCTAGGCTGTCAGAGAAGGGGAAAACAATCCAGCGTCAAGGATTTTCTCAACCTCCGTTTGAAACGTCGTGGATTTTTGGTTACCCTTCTTCTACCTTTTGCACAGATGGTTCGTTATCCCCTACCATTAGAATTGTTTTTTTTGTGAGTATATAATCTGGGCTAACACCCTAATATCGGAGAGTTTTTCACGCGATGGCTCATTTGTGAGACTTGAAACCTTGAGAAGAGCGGCCATTTTCCTCATCGTTTATAAGTCTTTAGCAATTATGACAGGCAACTTGTCGTCACCTTCTAAAAATGCGTATTCAAGATGGGGTGGCAGTTCCTTGAGTTCAACCTCGGGAGGTTCATCAACGGAAGATTCAACTATTTTAGCTTCACAGAGTTTGAGTTCTTTCCTAACTCCAGGCAGATATTGTCAGGAGTTGGGAGGGGGGGTGTTGGTTCACATGTTCAAAATCTGCTTCTAAAAGCAGGATATCCCCCTCAGGATCCCTGAAAAGTTGGATCAACTTCAGAGACGTTGGATCATACTTCATAGAGCAAGCAACGAATCTTCTGCTTCTTCCAATTAAAAAGAAAAATCACTGTCCCCAGAAAGAGTGAGATTTGGAGAAGCAGTAGAAACAATAGGCTCAAAATATGGAGTGGGATTGCCACTCGCGATCACGTTTGAAAAGCCTAGGACCTCTTGAGAATACTCATCACAAGCCATATCAATGACGTTGATTTTGTTTACCGTCATATGGTTGTAATCAGCTGTGTATCTTGAAGTTTGGTCCAGATTGAAGTATGCCCCTTGCCAACACGAAGGTAAATCTCACCTTCATAAACATATATCAAAGCATGACTGGTTGTCTCAATGAAACATCTCGCCGAAATTAAAGGTACCTCCATGGGTCGGTTCAAAATCACAACCTACGAAGCAGCTGGAAATTGGAATTTTTCCCACATTTACAAAGGACAATCTTCAGCGATACCGCGATCGATTAGTGATCAGAAACGGTCAGCCTAGTTCTAGTGTCATTCAAGTCGGAGTCCAAGTTCAGGAAGAGATAGATTGTTCCATACAGAATAAGAAATGAGATTAATGCTCCGTGCATAACCAAGATCAGGTCCATGGCGTGCATGTAGTAATCCCCCGTAAATTCACATGAAGCAGAAATCGGTCCCTGGTCTCCAAGTTTCTTTGGTAACTTGTTTAGGATGCCCGTGTGAAACAGTTCTCAGTCAAAGGAGTTTCTTCGCCAATTCGCTCAATTTTTCTCGTTGTTTCCAATTAGGTTTTTAAATTTGATGCAACTTTAGGCATGAGCATCAAGGCATGCGGGTAAAGCTAATCTCGAAACTTAACTTCCTAAAATTTTCATCAGAATTTCTCGATTGGTCGTTACTTCTCCTTGCGCCTTTCATATTGCTTCTTGAACGAAATGGAATTGATGCTTTAGGTATGAGGAGTCAACATCAGGAGTAGAACAGGAGCAACATTTGCTCGGATTTGGATTACGTGACTGAATTTGAACAACAGGAGGTTGGACGTCTTTGATGCTCCGTTAATAGCAGGAAGGCATCGTGTCCTTCGTCACCGTCGATGTCAGGATTAACTGCTTTCGGTCCTGGGATTAAAACACACTCGGTAGTGATACCTTTTAAAATCTTCTTGGGTTGTAATAGTTTACCAGTAAGAGTGCCAGAACCGGAAGTAGAAGCTTTATTAGCAGTAACAAATTATGAAAGCCATATCAGTACAAATTTACCATTTGGGATGGCAGGTTTTGGACCTTGGTTTTGGCATGTTTCTCAAACACTGCTCATTGGATGAGACATATCTTTCAAAACTGTTTTGACACACCCGTGTGTCTGAGGAACAGGTCCTTGAATGAGCTAACTGGTTGATGAGCGACTGGTGATTTTACCAAGGTTCGATAAAATCTGACCTTAGGTTGAAATTGTGTCCTCTGTTTTGATTGAAGTAATTTCCTCGTTTGAAATTGGTTTGACTATTTGCATAGGATTCTGATTGGGAAGGAAAAACCAGGAGGTCAATTTGGTTTGAGACCATCGAAGGTCGATAACCAGAATTAGCTTGACGAAATTGAGCCGCAGCGCCTGGGACACCTACTCTTGAGATATTGTCATGGTAAATGTTCTATTAGTGGCTGACAATTTTGATAAGATGACCTCCCCCCACAAGGAGACAACTTTGTTCAACCGCTTTTATGGGGGCGGAAGCTGGGGTTTGGTTCTTTCTGTCGAGAATTAATGCCCGATCACCATGTCTTTGATTCAGCACATCAGTGAGACTCTGGGAGAAGAGCTTGTACTCATTTCATAGCTACAACAGCTTTGTATTCTTGTTTGACGTAACGTTAGACTTGCTCTCGATGATTTTTTAAAACATCTCGAGGCATTTTGCTCTAAAGAAGTTACCACCGCAGCAGAGTTCAATGAATCTTGATCAAATTGAGTTTAGGGCATTATAAATTCTCGAGAGTGAGCAATTTCCAAAAACCCATGATTGCGAGGGCATCCCCTTAAAAGACATTGAACGGATCCGCAAGCCTCATAAAACCGTACTCATCAAATTTTTGCTGAAATCTCGTATTTTCATTTCTGAGATTGTCGTTTTAGAGGGAGGTAAGAATTTTGTATAATGAAATTTCGAAACAAAATCATCCATGTTTCAAACGATCAAAGGGGGTTTCTATTTCTAGCCATATCCGGGCTGCCCCTATTCGAGAGAAAACGGAAAACATAAGTTTACACCGATCGTTTTGGAACGTTCAGAATCTTCTATCGTAGAAGTGATCTTTTGAAATAACGATGAGAACCATGTGGGTCTTCTTTATCATTTCCAAAAAATTGCTGTTTTGGACAAGATGCAGAAAGACCATAGCTTGATACTCAAGTTATTCGCGGTGATTTCCGGGAATAACTATCAGCACCTCGTACCTCCTCGGCTGGGTGCTCTCGAGCAAATTGCGCCATAGTACGATTATCAGGGCCATCGTAACTATGGAGATTAATCAGGTTTCCTCAAGATTGGATGATTCAACAGAAGTTTTGTACGGACTTGTGTTGTCCGACGTCTACGGCTTAGAACGATGCTGCATGCACCAAAATAGAAATACAAAAAGAAAATTTACTCTAATTTTTTTTTTGGTTTTTTTTTTTCAATGATTTCTTCACAATGTATTTTAACCGGACAATGATATGAGAGACAGACTTAAACAAAAAATCTACTTACTTCACTGTAAGCTTCAAAAAGATAAACGCACAGGTAGCGGAGGAGTAGAATAGCGCGAAGCTTATTTCTCCTTTCGGTCGTAGTTTCCTCGAAACAAATACCCTCCTTATCACCCCACTTTATAGTTTGTTTAAACCTGTCAAGGTGACCGTACGTTGGTAAGAGAACACAAATGGCAAGTTTTTTAAATCTTTTGTTCAGCTGGGAACCAACACGTTTCACCCGGATTATTAAATGATAATACAATCAGTTAGAATGAATATATGGTGGATATTGTTACCAATTTGTGAATTTTATTTCTTTGTTTTTTTTGGAAATGTTTTTATATATGTTTGTTTTTCCTATGGTTTTTATCATGATAATTATACTAAAAGAAATGAAAAATATTTTTGACCTTTTTATAGTTTTTATAACTAAAAGAAAATATTCACAGTTTCAAACACAATTGAATCAAACGAACATAGTCGGCTTCACAGCCTCCCCGAACGCGCAAAAATTGATTGGTTTTTTACACTAAATAATAAGATTTACTAATAAAAATAAATAGCTATAAGATCTAAAAATCAACAAGATCAATAAAACCGAGAAGTAGTATAGAGTGTTCCCGGGTCGTTTATCCCCAACGAGGCTGGACTGGAGAATCGATACAGTCGAAGATTTGAGTTTGAGAGGAAGAATTGATTTGAAGGTGAAAGTCAGAATTATACAATAACAAATAAAAACTTTAAGAAAAAACCTAGAAATTACGAAATTAAACTAGACCACGAGAGCACGAATCCCGAACAAAGGGGGAAAACCTAAAATCTTTAAAATTAACCCTACGAAGAAATTTTCACTTCTAAACTACTCTACGGGACAAATAACGAAGAATGAAAAAGACTAGACCGAAAACGGAGTTCGTTTGACCCAAAAACGAGTCAAGACAAAATCCCGCACCCGGACCGTTCTTTAAAAAGGAAAAGTTGTAAAAATGACCCTACGAAAATTTTTATATTTTTCCTACAAACTATATGACAAAATAAAATTTTCTAAAAAAGAAAAATATTTTTTTGATAATTTTTGTATTTTTTATGAATTATTTAAACTTTTAACGAAATTAAATTATAAAAAATATTAAATGACTACGAAAAATTCTGAAAAATTTACTAAAAATACTAGACACTCTAACAATCCTAGGAAAAATAAGAAACAAAAATCAGCTTAAGAAATAAGCCCCGAAATAAGCTTATACAGCTTATAGGCTTATGGAGCCAAAACACCCTTAAATATTAAGCCCCTTGAGTCTTTAACGAAAAAGACCCAAGGGCGCAGCGGTATGAGTGTGAGTTATAAAGGGGACTGTATCGAGAGGTCACGGGTTCGAGTCTTGCTCACCCGGACCTCTTGTCTTTCCCCCTTTTTTTTCGAAAACTTCAAAAAGCAAAGTTGTTAAGCTCGTGGGGCTTAACAACTTTGTTAACTACAACTTTTTGTGATAAGCACTCAATAAGCTTAAAAATCAGCTTAAAATCGACAGAATACTTAAAGTGGGCTTAAAGGCAAAAATATGCTAAGTCATTTGGACAAATAAGCTAGGAAAAGGCAAATAAGCTCAACTATTATCTATATTAACCTAAAAAGCTATGAGGAGCAACAATGAGCTTATGAGAAAAGCTCAATAAGCCAGAAAAGAAAAATAAGCAATCCCTACACCTAAGTAATGCAAAAACAGTCAAAAGCCAAGTTTGGGCTTAAAAATAAGCCATCAAATAAGCTCACTAAGGTCTGAAACTTAGAAGGCTTATACAAGAGCTTATAAGCTCTTAAAATAAGCCAAGAAATTGGGCTTAACTTCTCTTAAAAGCTATGAAAAAGGGGCTTAAAGCCTCCCCTTTGCACCAGGGGAGCTTTAAGGCTACTCTCAAGGACTTATTTGACAGCTTATTTAAAGCTGTCAAATAAGCTCAAATTGAAAAGAAAAATGAAAACAGATTGAGTATTCTAGCTTATGGATTTGTGCACAAACTTTTGGCTTTGAAATCATAAAAAACCTTGCTGAATTTTGTAGAGCTGAAAAAGGCCCTTGAGTATTTATTAAAACTGCTAACTACAAATACTTTATGATTTCTTACTAACAAGTCAAAAGAACAAAGGGGTTTGACAATTATTACTGCTTGTTTAACAAACCACAAAACACACACTTTTAGAAACTTAAACTCAAACTCACAAGTGCTTAACCAAATAAGCACTTGTGGTGTTTTGAAAAATCTCACGTTTTTGAAAAGGTTAAAAAGCTTTGAAAAACAATTTTGAACCTTAAAAACTTTTTGAAACAGCTTAAATGAGCTTAAAAGATTAAGCTAAAACTAACTAAAATACCTCAACCCATGCACACAACCTTTTTGACCCGTTTTCCATATTGACCCAAACACCCCTTTATTTTAAAACAATTTCATAAATGGATTTTAAATACTTAAAAACTATTATTGCTCAACAATGCCTTAAAGGGAATGGACAAATAAGCATTAAACACCTTAAATGAACAATAATAAGCAGGAAATAAGCACTCTAAAAAGCTAAAACAGAATAAGCTATAAAAATTTCAAAAATTGAGACTTTAAAAGAGAGAGAATTGTGATTACCCTATGGCCAAAGCTTTACAGACTTTTTGGACCCCTCAAGGCTTTCAGCTAAACTGCACTTGAGCTTATAAATAAGCCAGTGAATAAGCCAATAAGCTCTTCCAATTTTAGCTTATCTTCCAAATGTCTTATTCTTGATTTTTTCAAACAAAAACTTATAAAACTATAAACTATGAAGAGTTTAAGTTTTACAAGATTAATGAGCTTCTATAAGAGCTTATAGAAGCTTGTTTAACATATATAAAGGTAATTTAAATCGTTTGATAATAAATTCTAAAAACGGGTATAAATCTTAAAAACTTCAATACTTCATTAATTGATAAAAAGGGTACAAAGAACTTTAAATAAGCTGTAAATAAGCATAAACAAACATAAATTTTGCTGAATTGAAAATTAACTAACTAAAGATACGCTACACATCCTTTTTTTCACTACAATAAGACCCCTATTTAAACTTAATCTATGTCTTCGGCTTCTTTCTATGCTGTGTTTCTTTATGTGATAGACTTCAATGAGTAAAATAATCCAAGCCATCACAAAGTCCTTTGTGCATTTTTTTAGAACCAATCTTAGCCATTGGGTCGGCTACTGTTGATGGGAAATTTGGGAGTTGCCAACATGTAAGCAGTTCTCGTTTTCTTATTGGAGTGGGAAAGTTAGTGGAGGAGGGGAGGTGAGTACCCCCATAGGTGGTGGTGAAGTCTACAAGGTAAAAAACGGGTTTGTAAACTCCGTGGTGTTTTTTTGTGGGAAAAACAATGGCGGGAAAAGTAGTTTGAGAGAACAGAGTGTGGGTTGGGGTTTTTGGCAAAAATCGGCCCATCAAAGATAAACCCGCTTTGCTCCTAGTCCTTGTGGTGTTATAACTTTTGGGGACTTGGCAAAACAAGTCCCCAAGAGTTATAACACTCTTTGCACCCGTAGTCCTTGGTGTATACAAGTTAAGAGACTTGGCAGATTAGGTCCTTGGAGTATAACTTTGCTTTAATGGCAGTTTGCCCCTTGTTTCTTTTTCCTCTTTCCCGCTTTAAATATACAGTTTAGGGTTTAGCAGTTGCAGGTCCCTAAACGTTTATATTTCTTTGACTTTTTGCCTCGGTTACTTGGGTTGACTTTGACTTTGTCCAAGTTGACTTTTCTGTTGACTTTTTGACTGAGAACTTTCCGTTCCGCTTCGATTTGGCTATTGTCTTTCACAGTCTTTTCCATATCCGAGTCCGGTTTTGTCCGTTGCTTGTGGCTTTGTTTTTCGTCCTTCATTCTAGATATACCGTTCCTGCACAACACAATTAGCAAAACAAGCATATATTTGGCATTTTAAGTCCGTTTTTGGTTATTTTAGCTCGTTTTTAAAGGTAAAAGGTATGTGTAATTAAGCACATACCATCTGACATCTTCTCTTTTTACCATACCAGTCACGGTAATCCCTGAAATAACTTCTGCCTTTACCACAACCATTCCTCCACCACCTCCTTCCTTTAATCCTCTTCCATAACAAGCAACACCAACTTCTACACCAACAAATTCTGAAGTAACAACCTCATTTCCTGCACTTCCAGACTTCTCATCCGTATTCAGATTCAACAAAAGAGTCGACAACTTGGAAAAAGATCTGTCAGAAATAAAACAAGTTGACTAGTATGCTCAAGCCATCTCCTTAATTCTTGCTATTGTAGATCGCTACATTAGCAACAAACAATGAGAAGCCATTCAACAAGCTATTAAGTCCCAAACTGCAGAATGTAAAGAAGAAGCTCTTGCTGACAAGAGGGAGTATATAGATCTTATTGACATATCAGTTAGAGCTATTATCAAAGAAGAAGTCAAAACTCAACTTCCTCAGATTCTTCCTCAAGTAGTCTCAGAATTTGCAACTCCTGTGATTGAGCGAAATATCATAGAATCACTAGAAGCTGTTATCTTAGCAAAGTCTTCATCTCAACCAAAGTCTACTTATGAGGAGGCTGCATTACTTTCTGAGTTTTAACTTACGAAAGATGCCTTAAAACAAGATAGGAGGAACTAAATGCATATCTTCAGAGCTGATTAATAAAAGGGAAGCTTTATGATGCACTAGTCAAAGTATTTCAGATCGACTCAGCTACAGCACCCAAGATCTATTGAAGCCACTGTTGAGAGTTGAAGTATTCACATTGAAAAGGAGTCAAGACGACAAAGATAAAGATCAAGACCCCTCCACTGGATCAGACCGAGGGACGAAAAGAAGGAAGTCGAGTAAAGATGTTGAATCATCTAGGGATCTAAATTCCAAGGAGTCTAAGTCAACAAGCTCCTCTAAAGGCACCTCCCACTCTCAACATAAGTCATCTAGCAAGTCTGCCTATGCAGAGGAGCCAAGTCATACAGTTGATGACTCATGAGTGAAACAAAATCAAGAGTTTAACATGGGTAACAATGATGAACAACCCGATGACGAGGCTGCTTCCAAGGTTAACTGGTTTAAGAAACCCGTGCAACCTCCGACTCCTGATCCTGATTGGAATAAGAGACAACATGTTGACTTAAGACCATCAGAAACCTGGATCAGTAACCTTGCTCGTGCAGAAAAACCTCCTACTTCATTCGATGAGCTTATGGATACTCCAATCGACTTCTCTGCATTTGTCATGAATCGGCTTAACATTAAAAATATGACTCAAGAACTTCTGGTTGGACCGGTATTCAACCTACTCAAAGGCACCTGCAAGAGTCGTACGGAACTAGAGTATCATTTTGAAGAATGTTTCAAAGCTACATCTGAACGACTAGACTGGCATAACCTCGAAGGCAAGCAGTATCCGTTCGATCCTCGTAAGCCTCTCCCGTTGATTCCAAATCATCGAGGTCGTCATGTTATCCGTTTCGATTAATTTATCAACAACGACCTGGAATATCTGAAAGGTGGAAGTTTAAGCAGAAAATACTCAACTTCCATAACAAAGACAAAGGCTGCTACTTATGAGATTCAATGGATTGAAGACATGGTTCCTAATCTATGGAGTCCCGTAAAGGTTGTATATGATAAACATGCCTACTGGGGTACTTCACACTGGGTTCCTAATCGAAGCACGATGTCTATTCCAGAAAACGAATCATTGCAGTTACCAGCCTTAAGATTATGAAGTGGTATGACTACGGTCACTTGGACGAGATTGAAGTTTGTAGAGAGGATCAACAGCTATACAAGTTTAAAGAAGGTGATTTCCCACGACTTCGCCTATAAGACATCGAGGACATGTTACTCCTACTTGTTCAACAGAAGCTGACAAATCTCACGATAGACGAACGTTATGACTTGAATGTGGCATTACGTATGTTCACCAAACGTATTTTCATTCAAAGGCGGGTAGAAGATCTTCAATTAGGTGTCGAAAGTTACCAAAAGAAGCTCAACCTCACCAAACCAGACACATTCAGGCCGGATCTCAGGAAAAGAACCGCATTCACTGCATATTTAGACCCTCAAGGAGTGATATACATGGATCAGAACAACAGAAACAGATTGATGCACACTGATGAACTCCATAAATTTAGTGATGGCACGCACAATCATGTTCGGACCGCTCTTCACGATATTACTTCGGGAATAAGGATGGAGTACCTGCCAAAGAAGAAATGGAGTAGATTAGACAAGCGAAGGGCTCGTGTTATGATCCAGGATATCAATAAGCAGCTAAGAGACAGGAGGTTAATGAGAAGCTTAGAGAAATTTATCGGTGGGAGAGAGTACGGAGAAGATCTCAGACTGCTTGAACGGACAATATGACTTCGTTATATCTTTTCCTACTACATTTCAAGTCATTCTTTTGTAATTATCAATCTTGTGAATATGTGAATAAATAGTGTAGACTGATATTAGGCAGATATTGTGTTTGAGTACGAATTTTCAAGAATTTCTTAGTAAATTTAAAAAAATTCAAATTAACGTACTCAAACACAATATTATACCCTCATAATTTGAGGGGGAGCATTAAAATGTTCCAATAACAGGATTGATATATAATTAGAACATTTTTCTCCCCAAAAGCATTATATTTGAATCAATTGATATCCAAAATATCAAATGATTTGACATTTTTGATAAGGGAAAATATATATAACTTGTATAATGTGATCTTTAAGACTCAAGTGTGAACTCCTGTCCTCGTATGTGCTAAACATTTTCGGTTATCAATGCACATATACAAGGGGAGCATTTCTAAATAGTAAACCATCGAGGTACTAAATGTTGTGATTTATACTAAAGTACCTTGATTGTTGTTTTTAAACGATTTTTTAGGCTGTGAACAATACCAAAAGACCGACCATGTATTTAATTACTTGGAGTTATAAGGTGGTTAGGTTTAGGTGTTCGTTCTTATGATCCAGCCAGAACCGGAAAAAAAGACGAAAAAGTAAGAAAAGGGAATAGTGCCAACTGAGATGGAGCTAGTACTGGAACAAACCCAACAAGGTACTAGTCATAAAGTCTCGGTAAGCACCGAAAGGGTTGAAGAATTAAAAAGAAAAGTTAAGATAAAGGGTGAAAAGAAAAAAGCCCTCCTTAAACTTAGGCAGAAACTGGGTCAATACATAAACTGTCAGAAACACTAACTGTTGTCTGGTATTAAAGACATTCGTCATGGACCTAGTGACGCAATGCACAACCCTCCCCAGCCACTCAAGGTCTCTCAAAAGACTAGATTGTTTCATTTATCATGGAGATAACACTCATTTCCATTGACTTTCTCACTCCGAGTTAGTTGGTATTGAAAAGGTGGCAGTCTGCTTCAGCCTCCGATTACTAAAACCAAATGTGCACTATTGAGTCTAGAGCCAAAATAGATCATTTATAAATCCCATTAGGACACTTATCCAAAATATGCTTGCTAATTCACACAATGTAAAAACAAGAAATATATTAAGAGTCCTACGCATTATCCTTGTGATTTTGCCAGAACATCAGAGTGATACCTAAAAAGTACTCATAATGACGATGGAAATCCTTCCAGATCCAACATCAAACAAGCTCTATGGTAGGTGACTTGTGAGATCCTATATGGATCAAACTTGTGACACTGAATATCGATTCAGTCCAGCTTATGAATTGACGGATGAATTTTGAAAAAGATAAAACTATTGGTGTGTCATAAAAACCGTTTGCATCTTGACACACCGACTGATTTTCCTAAATCAATTTTCAATCTTATGTCCATGGGAAGCCTCACAAGGGTATCTGGACATATGAAAGCTGAACACGAATTGACGACTTAATCTGAAAGATAGTAACTTACCGATTCACTCTTACCGTGTTGTCTGCTTTGAGACGCTCCGGTAATGAGAACGGATAGTACAGCTACGAAACCCTGTCAAGGAGATTCTTCGAAATTCTACCTTATCACAGGCAGTATTTATACTGATTAACGGGGAACCATGGTTATTACAGCCGTATTCGACGAAGTAAAAAAGCCACTTTCGTCCATACATGTTGATTATCACTAACCCTTTCATGCAGGTAATCCCGATGGTCGCTATTGGATCAAGACAAGTCAAGATTCAAAGCCACATGCTCATACTTGACCGACAAAAGTAAAGACATCATGAAAGCTCAAGTACATGTTTCAAGACTTTTGCTACTCTGATACCGTACGTCTTTCTTGAAGTGACGAAGTATTAAAGTCAAAGAATTTCAAAGAAGTTTCCGTCACTCTAATACCGAATGTCTTTCTCGAAGTGACGAAGTGTTATAGTTAAAGAATTTCAAGAAAGATGTCTTATTCAAGCTTTCAAGACCAAGAAACAACAATAGTATGAGCATGTCGGTCTAAAAGTCACAAGTGCACAAGACGGCGACAAGATCACAAGATGATGATAAGAGATTATGATTGGTTGATGATCTCAAAGAAGTTCAAGTTCACATACAATTCAAGCTTAACGGAACACGCTCAAGCCTAAAGTCAAAGATCACTACATTATGTTCACAAGATAATGTCAAGAAAACAAGTTTGTGAGCACAAGACAGAAGACATAGCATAGTATGTTAGGCTTAAGTTTTTTGTAAAATGGAGTAACCTCCCTTAGGGGGGATTGTTAGGAATACGAAAGTATCGGTCACTTTCATAAATATCGTTAGATAGCTCGTTAAGTAATATTTGGAAACTAAATAGGCTAGTTAAGGTAAAGCCTATGGAAAGCCCATGACCGGCCTATTGGATGTATAAATACCATTTCCATGTTATGGAAAAGGTGTTGGTTGTTTCATTTTTCTCACATAAGCTAATATCATTCTATTTCACTTTCTCTCAGTAGAAACTTCCATCCAACCTCTCTCTCTCTAGTTCTTTGTGTGTGTGTGTGTGTTTAAGGATTACTAATATTCTTCATCGACCATTTTGAACCATTTTCACTTATACCACTTCTATGTCACTCACATTTTACCAAGAGTCCAACGAAACATAACGAACGTTTCCATAAAATGTTTGTCTCATTAATTACTCTTTCACATATAACTTATAAATACCAAGTACTATATTAATAGGGAATTTCATAAACATATGAGGCCTTTCTAGGGTGTCGTGTCGACGAGCTGTGGATTTACAATTTAAAGTGTCCTAGCTCCTCATACGTTCACTACATGACCTATAAATTATGATAGCCCGAACAATAGTATGATGTTATTTTTAAAAGGCAAATAGCCAAACGAAACTTTAGGGATACTTCATTAATATAACAACTTAAGAATCTATGTTCAACAATATAATCAAAGTCAAATACTTTATATTATCTTACTTTATTCTAAGACACAATCACTATACTTTCGTAGGTCATCGTTAAAGCTCATGATCTCGCAATACATTATCTATCGTTATAATCCACTATCATTATTATGGCTGTTTATGTTGTATCATATTTATACTTGTTTACATGCTTTCGTATGCGACCTATCATTCAACTGGATCTAGTGATATGGACCAAGTAATCTAGAGTCTGGGATAGCTCTCCATATAGTAATTTATACATCTAGAATCATAGGATCACAAGTATTGTCCTTCTAAATCTGTGTCTAGGATACGCTCGGCGTACGGCGGAGGGGAGATAATTAAGATCCTATGTGCCCGCTGGGAGGAGTGGGTGAGAAGAGTTGATCACGTGTTGAGCAAAAGTGGTGGTTACCTAGATAGAGTGGCTCACAAATACGTATTGAATCCATAGTGGTATAGGTAGGTAGGACACGAGGGTAGAATTAGGGCAATTAGGGTGATTAAATTTCCTTTAGAGTAGTAAGTATGGGTAAGTAGTCTCCTAGGATGAGGGGGGCTAGGGTTTAACAAGAACACGCGAATTATGCTGGTAACCAATTTAAAAGCCCTAAGATAATTAAGAGGAGGATCAGAAATAAGGAGTGCTTATGCGGAGTGTGCTTTTAGAGAGTGTGACATAAGTAATATGGGGTTTAGTTTTAGGAAGAAGTCGCCAGCCTAAGTCCTAAAAGAAGTGATATGCCACCCTCGAGGAAGAAGAAATCATTGCCCTAAATAAACAAACAACGTTCAAGGAAATCCAATGATAATGGTTAATAACAGTTTTCTTAAATAAGGCTCGGACGCGGCTCTTGTTATCTTCCTTTTAATTAGCTTGCCGGTGGTTAAATGTCTTGAAATTGATTGTAGTCACCGACCACCAGTCTATGGGCTCTCAGTGGCTGCAGAGAGGCAGCGCTGCGCGTGTTTGGACCTCTTAGAATTAGTGATTATCGGGGGAGCGTAACATAGGTTTAGCATAGGTTTGACTTAGATTAGATTTAACATAGATTAGATAACCAAAATATAAATAAATTGAGAGATTTAACCTCGCTTCAAGTGTTCGACACCCTACTTACTACGAATCTACGCACAAACCGACCGGGTACACTGCCCGTTAAAGTGTCATTTTTGGTTAAGTCAGCAAAATATAAATTTAAAACGTGAAACATCTTAAATATACCCCACACAACGACCAACATCAAAGTTTTGTTTTTTGGCGCCCGCTCGCCAGGGATGAAAATTAATCTTGATTTTTATTTTATGTTTTGGTTTTTAGATTAGATCTAACCCTTAGGAGTAGTGTTAATTAGATTAGTGTATATTCTTGTATCTTCAGATGAATTTTTGTTTTGTGTAGTGTAGTTTGCTTGAATTTTTTTGTTTTAATGATTATGTAATTAATAATTGTCTTTCCTTAATACACTGTTCTGGTCGATAACTGAATACGGCGTATCCACTTCTATTGGATACGGTGTATCCAACCTTCTATCCAATACAGCGTATTCGATTCAACTGATTAATACGGCGTATTCACACTTCTATGAATTACGTGTATCCGATATCGATAAAGTTCTTTTCCATTCTCGAACTTAAAACCCAAATTTTTTTAATACCTTTCTCCCGCTGGTTCTACTGATAATTTTCTGGGTATTTTTTTAGTAAGAATGACAAAGGTTATCAAAGGAGAGTTCGAGAAAATTAAGGATGTTAAGGTCGAAGATGTTTTGCTCACTTGCGATACATCACTTGAAGTTTTCAACAATGAAGTCAATCGATTAAGCGGAATGGATGATGATTTATTCACATATGAAGTTGAAGTTGCTAACATCCCATGTGACTCGAAAATGGATGATGATTCGAAGCATGAAGCTGATGATGATATGGGATATGATCCGTCTGATGTTGCATTTACTGATTGTTGGGATCGAATTTTTCAACGTACAAGACAATGGATGCATTATATACTTATGAAAGCAATTATGGATTTACTTTTAACTGGATCAGAGGAGATGATGAAGTTGAGCTCACTGATGAAGAATCTTCTAATGATAAGGATGAAGTTGCTAAAGTCTTTAGGATCGACACTAATTTATTTAATTTTAAAACATGTATGTGCAAGGCATTTAAAGAATTTAACTATCTTTTACAAATCGATCCAGACTTACTACTAAGGAATATAAGGATCAAGACCTAGTGAAGATTACAAAGGATGATGATCTAGACGGAACAAAGGACGTACTAACCATGGTGTAGATGAAAAGGCACTGGACAATCTGTGTGCGTGAGAAGTGAGGACACACACAACCAAGTCTTAAACCGACGCGAGATGCAAGCCTTTCAACTATGCGCCGCGCGAGAGTGCGAGTAGACGTGAGAAATGGCCAACAAATGGAGACCCCGAAAGAACTCTACTTAGATTGTTTTTACGCTCAGATAGTTTAAGATCTTGAGATCTAGGATTAACAATAACAATGATAACAATATGTAGCGGAATATAAATAAGAACATCAATGTTATTAAACAAGGTTTTATTACCGAGAACAAACGTTCCACACCTAATCCCCAATCATTATTTGATCAAGAATTATACGGTTACCCACCTGTAACAGGGATCAATGAATCACTTAAGGCTACATTATCCTAATGAAAAACCCCCTAATTAAAACCCAACTATTCCTAACACTATAAGTCTACACACGTTATTCTGTGACTCGACTCTCATTGGCGAAGCACACTATGGATACATACACGTTTTCGGATACTAAAAACTATTGTCTATGATCTTCTTTCTATAGAGAGATCTTGACTTACAAAGAAGTAACGTAAAGATATAAAACAAGTAAAATCTTTTAGACATTAAGAAATATCTTCTGTTATCTTTATTTCTTAAGGAGAACCTTCTAGAATCTTCATCTTTTGATACTTGGACCAAAGCTTCCATAATTTCTCCCCAGCTTCTAGAATTCCAATCTTACGATTTAGTCCTTATGTTACATTCTTTATTTATTTTTGTCTCATTCAAATCTAGAATCCCAACAATCTTCCCCTATTTGATGATGACAAAACAAACAAAGTCATGTACGAACTTTACCATAAAGCCTTTAAACAAAGCTTCCCCTGAAGTTGAGATCATGGATCTCCCTGAATGAAACAAAACTCCCCCTTAAGTAAATTTCCTTTATACCATGCCACACCAAGAATCTACAAGTTGCCACTTGTACCTATGAACATCTTTTTCCCCTTTTTGTCATAATCCAATAAGGGACATATGAATAAAAGCAACGTTGATCTTGACCACTACAAACCAATATCACACTTCTAATCCAAGCCTTCTTACTTCTCAAATTACCCACCATTAAGCACAATAAGAAAAATGAACTTGAGTAGTAGAAACTCATACTAGCAGTAGTAATAATGACTAGCAGTAGTAAAAACCTTTACCTCGATGATGCGAGTAAATGGTTAAACATTTTAACAATAAGCTTCCCTTGAAACTCATATGTTAACCATTTCTTGAATCTTCAATTCTGTAGGCTCTATGTAATGATCACTATTGAAGAAAACTGAGTATTATAAACTTGACATGCTGAAGTAGAATGACCCAAACTTTGTGTCTTATGTCTTGTCACTATCCACATGACCCCAAACGTATAAATAAAATCGGTGAAATATGAAGTAGACCGCAATCTCTGACAATAATCCTCATCTTCTTATGAGACACATATCAAGTGATAGCAAATGTGAGCATTGAGCACCGTAAGTTTGTAAATCACACACATTTGCTAGATTTTGACAAGTCTTCGTCACATCGTTTCTAAGCACAAAACAATGTATCTATCAACAGTTGTAAAGCCATTAAATATGAAAAGAACAACGTACACGTGAAAAAAAATACTATCAGCATTAATCATAATAGCAACACTAAGTATAAACTGGCAGCATTAACCCTTAGTGATAGCAGCACTAACATGAACTGGCAGCAATATTCTTCCTTTGGCAGTATTAACCAGTTATTTGGCAGTATTAACGTCTCTTGCCAGCACTAACTTACATAAGCAGCACTAATAATCATAAGCAGCAGCACTAACCTTCAAAGATAAGGCTAGCAGTATTAACTGCCATTGGCAGCACTAAAACATAACGAGCAGCATTAACATCTATACTTCCAATTATCAGCTTATATGCCTGCTGCTTCTTTGTACCTTCAATCATGTTGATACTAGCTGCTTATTATCTTGTTCATAGCATCGACTGCTTGTTGTGTCAAACGAAAGCCAAAAAAACTTCGTGTATTCTTGGCAGTAGAAATATCAACGCGAGCAGTACTAACTTGTAACCACTGTTTAAGGATACCTTTTTTAAGTATCCAGACGACGCTTTTTAGTGTCACAAAGCTGTCACGAATCCGTCACAAATTAGCATTCTCCTTAAACGAAGCATCGTGTTTTACACTATAACACAACATTGATATCGAACCAAGAAACACTTGTTTCCCTTCCCTTGATGTCGTTTATACACAAAAACTTATCTTCTGTTTTTGATTATAAAATTAGGGTTTGACAAACATAATGTTTGCCGAATGTGACATTAACCCCTAAATAGAAAACTTGACCTTCCTTCTTCATAAACTCGACATCAAACACACCTTGTAGATCCTAGATCAAGAGCCCCATGGCTCTGATACCAATTGTGGAGTCTGATAGAACTCCTTAGATCGTTTAAGCTCAGTTTGTTTAGATCTTATATCTAGGATTAACAATAACAATGATAACAATATGCAGCGGAATATAAATAAGAACATCAATGTTATTGAACAAGGTTTTATTACCAAACGTTTCCACACCTAGCCCCAATATTATTTGATCAAGATAATACGGTTACCACCTGTAACAGGGATCAACGATCCTTGAGGCTACACTATCTATTAACTAATAAACTAACTATCTAACTACTATAAGTCTACACACGTTTTTCTGTGTCTAGACTCTCATTGGAAGCACACTATGATACACACACGTTTCTGGATACTAAAACTATGTGTCTATGATCTCTTTATATAGAGAGATCATGACTTACAAAGGAAGTTAACATAAAGATATAAACAAGTAAATCTTTTAAACATTAAGAAATATCTTTTGTTATCTTTATCTTCTTAAGGAGATCTTCCAGAATCTTTATCTTTTGATATCTTTGACCAAATCTTCCATAATTCTCCACCAGCTTATAGAATTCCAATCTTGACGATTTAGTCCTTATGTTTCATTCTTTTATTTATTTTGTCTCATGAAATCTAGAATCCCAACACCAACATGTAGTTGGATAGATGATGGATACTGTAATGGAGGAAACTTACCCGGAACTTACATTATTAGAAACCAACTACATTATCAGGATTACGAGTGGTACGAGGGTTTGGAAGATAGTGAACTTAAAAGATGAGGTTTTAAGAAACAAAGCTATCATGGAAGGATTTATCAATGAAGGTGGCGATGAGTCACGTTACGAACAAGAACGACCATGGAACAATATAACAAAACTATTGATTATACTGTAAGAGATAAAACATGAAAATAATAAAGAAAGAAGAATTAATGTGAAGTTCATGAGCTACCGATTGTGCAATATAAGGATGATATATGATGATCAAATATTCGTATCATAATGATGAAGAGTATGTTGCTGTAAAAGAAGACAAATACGATGATCCTACAATCACAAGAGAAGAGGCGTGCCAAGCTTACCAAGAAATCTTTTGGATAATGGACAAAGGATGGATGGTGACTAGAGCTGAGTAAAGAGAAGCTGAAGACAAGTCTAACTTAAAGACTTCACTGTAAACAAAAGTACTTCCCGGGAGACAACCCAAATTGTTATTTAATTTTATCGAGTCTGTCTTCCCAGACATCAATACGGCGTATTCGCCCCATAAGCCATATTCGCGTTAAAGATTATCTGGACGTTAGTCAATCTTTACTTTTTATGCACTTTAAAACATTATTGTCATTTTTGGAATACCGGCGTATTTCAATTAATTTGATCGGTGTATCCACCAGACTGACCCGTATTTAGTTATTGTTTAGTTTAGTTTAATTAACCTTAAGATGCCAAAGATAGGAATGCACGTTTTTTCTATTTTACACAGGACCTCGTGAAAGAAATATCAAAAAAGTTGGTGGAATGCATATTTTTTGGAATTCTGTGTGTGTGCTGTTCGTGCTAGGATTCAGACGCTTTTTCCAGCACACAATCTTGCTAATAAACTCAACATGTAGAATCTACCGAGCAAATATCGTAGGGGATAGTTTTTCTCATCTAAATAATTTCTTTTTAATTCTCGTATTTTTAAAGTTTTCTATAAACAAACGAGGACATGAATAATTCAAGTGGGGGGATGAAATTAGAATGTTTACTTGTCCTATTTTTCACTCTAAAATGCTTAAATTATGCTCAAATTTAAAAAAATTTCAAGCATACTTTTATGAAATTTCATGTTACATAACCCGCACACAATAACCCTTGTTAGATATTATGAGGATTCAGCCTTTCTGTTTCTAAATGTTTATCCAAATTCCACAAAATATGAGTGTACCGGTGATGTTGTAGACTTTATAACTTGGCTTGGTATATCTATTCGAGACCATAATAATGAGTATTATGGATTTAATTGGAGTAACTTGTTTAAATTGGTAAAATTTTAGGATTACACCCAAATCGCCTATTTCATGTTGCTTATTAACTAACTACACTGGTTAGTTAACCTCCAGTTTAAACCCTTTTCCACTCTCATCTTTAGAGTGATGATCCACTAGAATAACCCGTAGAGCCAATCCTTTAGGAAATTACAACACGCAACTAATAGCTTTGTTACACCCTTACACCTTAACCTACCCTGTTAGATTAAGTTTAATTTATAGTTGCTAGTTGTTTAAAGTGTAAAGTTTGTATTTCCTGAGTCTTATGTTATTTTCTATCTTTGGTACGGTTGAAAATTTACACATTGCAAATAGAAATGTATATTATAGTCAAAACTCATGTGATTTTACTACCATCACAATTACTGGTGAGTTTGAAAAATGAAGAAACTATCGAAGGAATTATCCAAAATTATTATGATCGTAAAGATGGTGAAACTACTCCGAGTTTTGTATATAGTTAGACTGAAAAAAAAAGAAAAAAAAAGAATCGAAAAAATTAGAAAAATCAAAAAAAAAGAGAGAGAGAAGGAAGTTATTGAAGATAATCGTTCGCAAAGCAAAAACCAAAGGAATTATACGAAGGATCGATTATTCATTGATACGCAACAAAAATCGACGATGTAGAGTATTGTACAAAGTGAAAGATATCACCAACTTGCATGTAGAGGATTATGTAAAGTTATGGGATTTGATTAGAAGTTGCCCATTACGGAACGCCAACCTTAGTTGTTGTTTTTTTGATTCTATGATCAAGACGTTGTAATAGTCTGTCTAAATCATGGTAACATGTCGGGAAAAAAAGTTCTAGCAACCTATATCTTTAGTCTTAATCTATTTGTTTCTTGATTTTTTTATTTAACAATAAATTAGCTTCCTCCAACCTAATGTTAACCATGGTTTAACGCGAATGAGGATGTGAACGAGCATGCATGTCTATGTCCGTCGTTACGGACGAGCCTATGTATGCATGTCTCAGCTCCTATTTGTTGGTTTATGTACTAATGGTGAAAGTTAGAAGGTTCTACCTTATATCATTCTTCATCCCTAACTGTTGAGTTAAAATTCCGAATGAGGATGTGATTGAACTTACATGTCTATTCCGTCGTTACGGCCATGTATGAGTGCTTCAGCTGCCTTGTTGGAGTGGTACTTTTGGTGAAAGATTGTAGAATGATCAACTGTAAGCCTTTCCATATAAAAACCTATATTTAGCCTTTATAAACTTGTAACCTCCTTGGACTTTATTGTGTGGAATGTGTATCCTTGCCAAGCTTATGATAAACACTCTACATAGACCAAGCAAGTGAGCAATTAGTTTCATGTTACCACATAGATTTAGAGTGAAGTGATTTAAGTGTTTTCATCTTCCTATTTTATGAGATGTTTGGTTGTGTACTTATAGTTAAATAAATGCTTTTAAATGGAAAATATCCTTAGGATCAACATTTTTATAAACCTCTAAAGGCACATGAGGATAAGTAGGATTCAAGTGGGGGTATTTTGATTACATCAATAACTTTTATTTTTATAGCATCATTTATCCCATGTTATTAACCCATTTTGTATAGTTATTGCAAAGAATTGTTACTTAATCATTTATATTTGAGAATTGCAGTAATTATGGAGTACTTGGTGAATATTAGCAAAAGGCGCGCATTCTAGAGCTTAAATGAAGATATTTTGAAGATTACTCTTCTGAAGACCAATACACTGTATCCATCAAGGAAGATACAACGTATCCGTGCCTGCACTCACCAAAGACCACAAAGGAATGAAGCTCAATACGCCGTATCCAGAGAATACCAATACGCCGTATTGGAAATATGGAATGAATATAATATTTTGGAAGATATCAAGCGTGGTCCCTACTCCAAGAAATCCCCAATACGCCGTATCCAATCCTTGGATACGCCGTATCAAACCGACTTCCTGACCATATAAATACAAAACTCAAAAACGAGTTTTAAGGGTGCTAAATCATATTCTCGATACCTAAACCACAAAAGTCGATTTTCAGAATAGAAAAAGAGCAAAACAGGAGGTCAAGGCAAGCGTTTAACAATTCCATAGGAGACGAACAGTTGTAATCCATATACTTTAGTAATCGTTCAATTTTTGGTATACATTCGTTAGCTTGGTAGTTTACCTTCTAATCATTGCTTTCTTGTATTTATTAATGACGTATGAGTATAAGTAACCATCCAGGTATTAGCCATTATTATTAAGATTAATGTTTGTCAGTTTGTTTATCTAGATTTCCTTGATTTATTATCGTTGTATGCTTGTTTATGTTTATCAATTTATACTTGTTTACGTGCTTTCGTATGTGACCTATCATTCAATTGGATCTAGTAATACGGACCAAGTAATCTAGAGTCTGGGATAGCTCTCTATATAGTGATTTGTATATCTAGAATCATAGGATCTCAAGTATTGTTCTTCTAAATCTGTGTCTAGGCTAGTTAATTGGATATTGCCAATGATTTATTGAACGTGTTGACTAGAAGGTGAACCTAGATAATTCAATAAATAACGTACAGATTCCATTGGATAGTTGGACAAGTGGACTACTAGTGATTAATTGCCATTAAGCAGATAAGTGTTAAAGTCCTCTATGAGCTCGTGGTTTAACAAGATCAACATTGCATTATAATCCCTAAGATAGATTATAATAACAATCAGGCTTGCTTTATGCGGATGGCTTAATTGTGACAGAATTAATGATGTTCTAGTTCTTAGTTAAGAAGAAGCCCCTAAGTCTTAATAATGATATGCCACCTCGAGAGAAGAAATCTTTGCACTAAATAAACAAACCAACATTCTAATTGGATTAATAATGGTTAATACAGTTTTCTTATATAAGGCTCGACCGCTCTTTTATCTTTCAGTTTAATTAGCTTGCGTGGTTTAAAGTGTCCTTGAATTGAATTGAAGGTCACGACCAAACCTGTGTTAGGTCTCCCAGGTCTGAAACCCCCTGTCTTACCGGTTAGAATTAGGATTAGAACTAAAATAGGTTTAGCATATGTTTGACTTATATTAGTGGTATGTGCTTGATTACACATGCCTTTGACCTAATAAAATGAGCTAGAAAGACCAATAATGACCAAAAACGGACATAAAATACCAAATATATGTTTGTTTTGCTTTGTATACTGTGCAGGTAACGGATATCTACTAAAAGACAAAAACAAAGCCAAAACGGACAAAACCGAGCACTGAATTGGAAAGAGCACAAAAAACTAAAGCCGAAGATATAAGCATCTTATTGGGCCAACCCGTACCCAAGTTAATGGGCAGAGTCAGCCCATTAAGCTTATATACTAATATAAGCCTTAAATTAAAAAGAAAAAGCCCAGTTTCCCTTAATCCCTTTCGCTAGCCCAAATTAAAATACCAAATCCCAACCATAAGTCCAACAAACACCTAACCATTATCCCTTTAAACCTTTTACAACGTTAGTCCCCAGTCATTACACTGCTGGTCCTTATGGTTTTTCACCGTTAGTCCAAACCTTTACACAGTTAGTCCTAAAACCTAACAAATCCCCTAACCCCGTTATCCCAAACACCCTACTCAAACTAATATAAAACAAAAACCCAACGCCGCCATAACCCGTCATTTTCCACTATTTCATAAAACCCACTTAACCCTACCTCCCAGAAGCTGACAAAGGAAGAATGCCACCTTGGCAATCCTAGGATGATTGATAGATGATTAGGGAACATCGTTTCAAGATCAGGGCTTTGATTGGGCTCAAAGAAGCACAAAGTGGATTCAAGGGCTGAGATTAAAGATGGAATGCATCTCTCAAGTCTCTCACAAGAGAAACACAACTAGCACACCCAAGCACCTTAGCTCGCTCTATAAAGAATGATAAGATTTCTTCATTTGAACCGGGTAGAGTAGGAGTAGTGTATTTTTAATTACCAGCTTATTTTCCAGCTTATTTACTGTCTTTTTCCTTTTAATCATTGTACCCATTTTCAATTATTAATGAATTTTCAGTTTCTCTTTACAAGCTTTCATAAATTCTGTTTTACTTCAAATGCTCTTATTTTATTCATGTTATCTTAATAAATACATAAGCTCTACGAACTGTATAAGCTGTTTTACTTATAAACCACTCAAAAAGTACCGTAGCTAAATGTTGGATGATAAGCTAGATTTAGATGGGCTTATGGGTTTAACCAGCTTCTTTCTACAAGCTAGAGCTTGTAGATAAGCTTTGAAAGCAAATTTATGTCCTTGTTTAAGCAAAGGACAAGGGTATGTTCAATTTTTGATTTTAGCTTATTTTATGATTTTGCTTATTGCTTTGCTTATTACTGCTTATTTTTGCTTTAAATTATTTATTTTGTCTTATATTTGCTACTTGAATTCAGTTTAATGCTTAAAAGTCTTTAGTTTAAGTTTTGATATAAAACTGTTTTGATATTGCTTTAAGCTGCTTATTTTGTTCTGCTTAACTTTCTGAGAGAAATGCTTAAATGTTCTTATTAAACCTTAATGATAATCTGTTTTCATGTTTTAAGAATTTTCTAAGTCTATCTTAGCTTAAAATGGATTTTAGAATTTTAAAAGGGGTGTTTGGGTTAAGCAGTCTTAACAATAGTTAAGACTTGCTAAGGTTGTTTCTGGTAGTTTAATCAAATTTTGTTGAAGCATAAAATAGCTTTAAAGTTTAGTTTTAAAATAGTTTAGATTAATTTTTGTCAGTTTAGAAGATTGTTTTCCAAAATCCAAGTCTGCTAGGTCCTAAAGATTTGTCAAAGTGCATCCATTTTTGCTAAATTTCCTTAAAAATCCATTTAAGGGGTGTGGTTTAAATGCTCAACATGCAGTTTTTCATTTGTCGTCATTTAAAGATCTGTTTTGAGTTACTAGTCTTTGGTTTAGCCTTTTAGAAAGTTTAGCCAAAATTCAGTCTACTAATGCTAATTTAAGGTTAATTTTTAGAAGTCTCATATTGCAGATCAAAATGTGGTTAGGTTCTAGCTGATTTTAGCTTAATGTTTGTTGAATTTAGCTTATTGAAGTATGAATTCAATATGTTTTAAGTTTGTAGTATGTCAAAGTCCAGTTTGAAGTCATGAAAACTTAGGCTGCAAATTGCCATTTCATTCAAAAAGCCAAAAATAGAAGTAGTCTGGCATTTTCAGCTTGTTTTTCTTAGCTTATTTCTTTTTCTAGTTTGCTAAATTGTTACTCATTTGTGTTATTAGGATATAGTGCTTTATCTGTTTTAAGGTTTTAGCTTCTTCCTAAACTTGACTAAGAATTCGCGGATCTTTTTATTAAAGATTTTAAATTTGCGAAGAACGAGAAATGATAGAGTTAATTATCAGTAAGATGCTAAACAAGGATTATTTGGAAATCTTAAGAGCTCATAAGTTTAATTTGTGGCTTTTTCTCCCATAAGCTCCTAAGCTGACTAATCATAAGTGCTATTTTAAAAATTAAACTTAAATCAACAATTTTTGAATTTAAAGCTTTGTTAATGTAGTCGATAACATTAATTTATTTAGTCTTAGTTCAGCTATATACTTAAATTTTCTAAAAAGAAATTTTCTCTATATATCATGGTAATATAAAGTGTAAAAAAATATGAGGTAATAATAATAATAATAAAAACTGTGGGCTGATAAAAGTTTACTACATCTTGCCGGCTCACAACCGATGTTGCAGTCTTCTAAATAAGGCACATAGTAATTATTCGAGACTGATAAAAGTTTCCTGCATCTTGCCGGCTCACAACCGATGTTGCAGTCTTCTAAATAAGGCACATAGTAATTATTCGAGACTGATAAAAGTTTCCTGCATCTTGCCGGCTCACAATCGATGTTGCAGCCTTCAAAAAGGTCGAGGATTTCCAAAGCCGAAATAAGATAACTGGATCATGGTCGGCTCGCATACCGATGTGACAGTTCGTTTAAAAGGTGGAGGTTATAAGTATAATTATATTAATGTTAAGTGTAATGTATGTGATTTAATAAATATAGGGAAAATCTCTCTTTCTTAAATTTAAATATGTTTTTTAACTAAGACTATTTCGTTTTAAGTTGTGGTTTTTCTAAAGGAATTGTTTACTTAACGGGAAGCCTAAGAGTTTTTGAAACCGGAGGTCCGTGAGTTCCGATACTATTCTCTGTGGGGTGTCAAAAGCCTGGTCACCTAAGTCGGTCTCAGCTGGGATGTGCCAAGAAGAAAGTCGCTACATGGAATGATCTCGCCTTCAAAATCAAAATTCTTAGGTAGAACGTGATGCATAGAAATATTACAATTTTCTTAAAAAGGTTGATCCATGGTTGAAATTCGAAATAAGCACATTCACCTAAGATATAATAATTGTTGGGAGTGAAAAGTTTCACAAGTTACAAGTATGAGTAGTGTTAGCATCTTAACTTATATTTTACAGTGATTTCGTTTTTAAGCTTGGTTTGGGACAAGTGAAAAATTGGGGACGATGAATTTATCCTTTTGGGCATTTTAGGATTAAAGTGCTTCTTATTCTATGACCCTAAAGGTTATGAAAATAAAGAAAGCCTAGACATTCTAGTTAGAAAAAGAAAAAAAAGGAAAAATATTTAAAAAAATGTGTGGTAATTAGTGTAGATTTATAAAAATGGTCAAAACGGGGCTTTACAAAGCTATTGAGTTCTTAATTCCATATGATGAACACTTAGCTACTTTTTGAGGTAATTAGTCGAGGGGAATTAAGACTCTTAGTTTTCTAAAGTGTTTACTTATAGCATTGCGTAAGGACACGGCAATAGTTTAGTATGGGGGATTTTGGTATGTGCTTAATTACACATACCTTTGACCTAATAAAACAAGCTTAAATGACCAAAAACGGACATAAAATTGCCAAATATATGTTTGTTTTGCTTTGTATAGCTGGCAAGTAATGAATATTCACTAAAGGACAAAACTCTAGCCAAATTGGACAAAACCAAGCACGAGATTGGAAAAAGCGTGAAAAGTCAAAGCCAAAGACGTGTGCATCTTAAATGGGCCAACCCGTACCCGTTTTAATGGGCCGAGTCAGCCCATTAAGCTTATTTATGAAATTAAAATCCCATGATATAAGCCTAAATCTTTTAATTAAAATCAGCCCAATATACATAACTAGGCACCAAAAACCATTACAAACGACCCGTTAAACATAACTTAAATACTTTAAACCCTTTTACACCATTAGTCCTTAGGACTAAACACGTTAGTCCTTATGGTTTACACCATTAGTCACTTACACCTCGACACCCCGTTACTAAATTAATACAACCTACACACATTAAACCTTTCGATAATTCCCCACTATTTACCATCCCTGTTAGAATTCGTACACCAACACCAACAAATCATCTTATACCTTTTCCACACTCGACACCTATTTTCCTATTCTCCTCAAGTAATGACAACCACGTTGGCAATCCCTTGCCAATTGATTGGTTGATGGTAATTAAGGGTTGTGATCATGATAAAGAAGCACAACAATGGATTCAAGGGCTCAGATTAAAGGCTTGGAGAGTACTCTTAAACCCTCCACATATAAGATACAAACCCTCAAGGGCATAGCTTCTCAATTCGGCTATTAAAATAGAGTGTTTTCAAACATTAGGGTATGTAGAAATTAAGAGTTTTTAATCAAGTATTATTATCTGTATTTTTCAGCTTAATGTAAACTCTTCTTTCAAGGCCTTGTTAACTTTTATTTAAGTTAATGGAAATTTTGAGTTTTATGTTAAAATTATGTTTCTTATGATTATTGAATTATAAGATTTTGAATATGAATTATAAGCTCATATAAGCTCGTGGTTTATAACTGTTTTATTAAAGCTATTTAAACTGTTACATAACTTATAGTCGTTTAAGATTATTTCATAAAAAATCCACCCTTAAATTACTAACTTATCTTGTAAAGTTAAGACAAACTGGAAGGGCTAATACTGACCACATACTAGCTTGTTTTCAAACAAGCTAGAGCTTGTTGATAAGCTCTTAAGAGCATTATTGCCCTTGTTTTGAGCACAGGGCTTTGTAAGTTAACTTTTTCACTTTTTAGCTTATTCACTGTTTAGCTTATACTACTGCTTATTTTATGCTTTTTACTGCTTATTTATGCTTATCTATGTTGTTTATTACTTGTTTATGCTTGCTTATAGTTTAAATATTCTTTGTTCATGTCTTCATATAAAACTGTCCTTTTTAGCTTAAAATTGCTTATGTTGTTTGCTTACTGATAAGTGCTTATTGAAGGTTGGAATTTGCTTTATAAGTTTTAATATTGATAGTTTGTCATTTGTTTTTAAAAAACCTTAGCTTAAAATAGTTGAAATCAAGTTTAAAAATGGTTTTTAAATACTTAAAGGGGTGTTTCGGATAAGCAACACTAACCTTAGTTAGTGCTGTTGGACCACCCATTGGTCATCAAGCCAACTTTATTAAGCTTAAACTTGGTCTATTAATCTGTTTTAAAGGGTTTTTAAAGTATCAAAATCAATGTTAAGGTTTTAGGTACAAATTCTCTAAATTTGTGGTTTTAAAACTTATTCAAATTGCTTATATTCAATATTTGCTTAAAAGTTGTTTTCAGGTCATTCTTATGCTTTATTTTGGTTCTAAAATGCAGTAGAATAGAGTTGGTTAAGAGTGCTTTTGTCTTGTGAAATTTAAGTGTCATCTGTAATATGTGTTTATTTTAGTTTAAAGGTTAAAAGTCATTTTCAATCTCAAACTTAGATTAGTTAAATTTAGTTTTAGGGTCTGAAAATTAGTGCACAAGCTTATTGTAGTATAAGCTTAATCTGTTTGAGCTTATTTTTGGGTTTAGCTTTCTTTTGCTAGCTTAAAATTAAGCTGCAAATAGTCATTTAGCTCAAATAGGTCAAACCTAGTCAAGTTCTTGTAGTCTCTTTCAAATTAGTTTTTTTAGCCTATTTAGAGGTTTTAATTGCTAAAGTTTAGTTTAAACTTGATTATTGAGTCATAATATTCATCTGCTTTTAGGTTTAGATTCTAAATTTGTTTTGAGCATTTTAAATTTTTTTTTTTTTTTTTTTTTTTTTTTTTTTTTATTTTTTTTTTTTTTTTTTTTTTTTTTTTTTTTTTTTTTTTTTTTTTTTTTTTTTTTTTTTTTTTTTCTTTAGCTGCAAATCTGTCTTTTCATTTCAAAAAGCCAAAATCAAGTTTGTAGTCTGTCATTTTCATAAGTCCTTTTCTAGCTTATTTATTTAGTGTGTCTGCTTTAATTTTTCTTATATGTGTTCTTGGAGTATTAAACTCAACCTGTTTTCACTTTTTAGCCTTTTCTCTTTGCTTATTTGTTCATAAATTTAGCTCAAAGTTGTCAAAAATCCTTCTTAACTGACTTTTTTAGCCTTCTGCCTTTAAGCTTTTTAGTGCTAACTTTAATGCTTTTAAGTCCTTTTCAGCTTATTTTAGTTGCTTATTTTAAGTCTTTTATGCTTATTAGGGTTTAGTAATAATCTGTTTGTAGCCCATTTGCTTGTCCATTTGCTTTTTGAGTCATTAAGCCCAACTAGTTTAGCTAGTTTTGTCTTAGCTAATCTGTCACCTTGATTCTGCTTACTCCTAGCTTATTTTTAAGTTCTGTCAAAAGTGCCTTTTTCAAAAGTTGCTTATTTTGGTCTTATAATTTAGCTTTTTAAAAAGAAATTAAAAAAAGTTTTTTCAAAAAGGGAAGCCATAGGGTTCAAACCTGTGACCTCCCCTTTTTCATAGCCAACACTTTAACACACACACCTTAATCATCTGCGCCCTTTGGTCTTTTCTGTTAGACCTTTGGGGCACTTGGTTTATAAGGGGTGTTTGCCATTTAGCCTTTCAGCCCTTTTGGGCTTATTTCTAGCTTATTCAAATAAGCTGGTAAACCCCTTTTATTTTTCTTAAGTTATAAATTGCTCAAAGTACTTTTTCTAATTTTTTCAGATTTTTATAAATTAGTTTAATAATTTTTATAATATTTTTAGATTAAAACAGTTTTTAATTCATAAAAATAATATAAAAGTCAAAAAAATATAATTCTTTTTTCTAAAATTATTTTTAATCATTTAGGACTTTTATAAATTAAATTTTCATTTTTAGGGTTAAAATTTGATAAGTTAGGTTTTTAAGTCGCGTTTTTAGATTCCCGTTACATTTTTAGTTTAAATTTTTAATTGCTTTAATAATTTCTTGCATTTATTTGTTTTTGCATTAGTTTTAGAAATAGAATCCAAAAACCAAATCTTGATTATTCAATCACGCGATCACAAACTTAATCATGATTTTTATTCACGCTTCGTTGGGACTACGACCCGAGAGGTTTTGAACTTTACTTTGGTTAAAAGTAATTTTCTTAAAAACCTTACGGAATACTTACTCTTCTTATTATTTGATATTTTAGCTATTAGTTATATATTAAAAATAACTAAGTATTTATTATATATGCTATTAAGCTTAGGTTATCAGTAACCTTATTTTCTTAGAAGGCTGAGTCATCCTAGTCAGCATTATGACGGAACATGGCTAATTAGTTACGCCGTAACATATTTTATGCCTATAACATGGAAAGCCTCGTCAGCACTTTACGGTGTAACACCATATAAGGTTACACCATAATAGATTCATAATCTACAAATAGAGGCCTCATTCAGCCACTTCAACATCAACCATTACAACACAGATCCAAGGGGTGACCAAGGCCTCCAAAGCTTGAAGGATTCCACCAGAAGTCCAAGGGAGATCACACTTTAACCTACTTTTGTATTGAATCATTCATTAAACGACTCTTGTAAAAATTATGAGTTTTCAATCTATGACTAACTTTATAAATTCTTGCTTTGTTGTTGCTATGAGCGGCTAAGCACTTTAAGTGCTGGCCTAGTCATAAATTTACTGTCGTTATAATAATTGTTTCCTGTTAGATCATGGTTTCATTGGATATCCTTTTGACTATCGTGTAACCCTAGGTTTTGGTAGTATTGCAGGTGGTTTAGACCTTGTTAATCCTATTATTAGATTACCCATTGAACATAGGATTGACAGTGGTACTAGGGAAGGTTTTAAATCCCATCCCTAGTATAGGAACTAATCCTGTTACCACCTCTATCACGTAATATACTTAAAAAGCACAGGAACTCTTTCAGAGAGGGTTAATAATCTGTTTAGGTTATTAGAATAGTTTTTTGGATAGTTGGGATTAATCACTATGACTTGGATGTCCTGCCCGCGTAACCTTTGGGGGAATGTGGGATCGCAAGAATTATAGGGCAGACTATATATATCTATTCAGGTCGGTCGACTTTAGAAACCACCAATAGAACCATGGTATAACATTGCACAGGAAAACATAAGTTATAGCGGTAGTAATGAATTGGCTAGATTAGCACGTTTCTCTCTCTGATTTCTTCTATCAATTTACTTTCTCGCAATTTACTTTCCTGTTATTTTATAAAACATCTTCAAAACCATTTTCAACGTGAAAATTCAAATTAAAACTAATTATTACTTAGCTCTTGGGACGACCTCGGATTTACCATCTCTAGACTACTCACGACCTGGTTCTCTGTCCGTTAGTGCGTTTGTCAGGCGAATCAAGTTTTATAGATTTAAAACTTGATAAAAATATATTTAAAATAAAATATGCACCACTCTACTTGTTGATGCTTCACCCACTGCCCTATCACCGAGCTATGTTGCTGACTCAGATCCAGAGGAGGATCCCGCTGATGTAAGAGATGATGATGATGAGGAAGAGGAGTCCTCTGAGGATGTTGATCATGATAATGAGGAGGAGGAGGCCTCTAAGGAGGACGAGGATAAGGAGGAGGAGCATCTAGCTTCCGCCGACTCTGCTGTAGCTACACCACCACCTAGATCACCTCAGACTAGGGTCCCTTTTTTCTCAGACACATCTCCGTAGGGCACGGAAGACTGTCAGACATCAGCCACTTATGGCAGCATCTACTGAGGCACTCATTGTTGAGTATGCTTCTGCATCTACACCTCAATCATCACCACCATCTCCATTATCACCACTATCACCCCCACTCCCCAGGATCCCATCCCCACCTATGCATACTAGCTCTACTGATGCTAGTGCACTATTGGGCTACAGAGCAGTCATGGTTCAGTTAAGAGCGGCATCACCACTACATGTACCATCACCACCACTACATGTACCATCACCACCCTTATTGTTACCATCTGCTGATCGTAGTAGTGATATTCTCGAGATGGATATGCCATTTCGGAAGAGGTTATGTCTCACTGCTCCCACTTCTAAGTTTGAGGTCCGGGAGAGCTCGAGAGCTGCTGCCGTTAAGCAGACATGACATACTTTAGCTCGTAGGGTTGACTACGGATTTATTGATACCATAGATGCTAGTATTTAAGCTTTTAAGAGTAGAGTGACGACCGTCGTGGAGGAGGTCAATGAGAGGGTGACAGATCTTGCTACCACTCAAAGGCAGGATGCTCATGAGCTTTATGTGCATAATGAGGATGCTTAGGATGACCGAGCTTTATTGAGAGCATATATCTCCTTACCAACAAGAGAGAGGCGATACTTTCGCTTCATGGCTTCTTCTTATGAGTGAGAGGCTGTTTATGCCCGACAGGCATGGTCTCATTAAGAGGATAGGAGCATGGCTTTAGAGGCTCTTATTAGGGCACAAGAGGCTTGTAGCACAAAACTAGAGGCTCAGACCAAAGCATTGCAGAGGGATGTCAGCGTACTGTAAAGACAGAGGATCGATGATGGTGACAGACTAATGAGACATATCCAGCATGAGCATGACAGATTCAGGGAGCTAGCATGAACTAGAGATGCAGGACACCATGATGGACCAGCTGATGCTGGTAGCAGTTGTTAGTGTAGTATCATTTGTTAGTTATCCTATATAGCCTGCTAAGTTTTATGGGTAACTCCCAGCTAGTAGGCTATAGGGATCTTGTGTCATCATTTAGCTATCATGTATAGCCTGCTAAGTATTATGGGTAATTCCCAGCTAGCATGGCTTTAGGACCATATTTTCATTTTGTATCCCATCTGTACCGGTCATTTTGTAACCAAAAACTATCATGCATGATTATCGATATTGTTATGTATGAATGTCGATTTATTTATGTCATTGTTGTTCTCACTTTGGTTGTATATATTTCACTGTGTGTTTTGAACTCATTTTTATATTATGCATATGTCATGTCGCATTTATGATTGTATTCAATCTAACGTGTATTATATTTTTTTGTGATTTTGAAGAAAATGCCGCCAAAGAAAACCACCACACCTATGACTGATACCGCCATTAAGGCACTGATAGCCCAAGGCGTTGCTGATGCTTTGGCTAAGTATGAAGCACATAGAAGCAGTAAAAATAGCGATGATAGCCATGATTTTGGAAGTGGCAGAAAGACAAAGCGCGCTCCTCGTGAGTGCACCTACAGTGACTTCCTGAAATGCCAACCCTTTAACTTTAAGGGTACTGAGGGAGTCGTCAGTTTGACTCAGTGGTTCGAAAAAATGAAATCTGTATTCCACATAAGCAACTACACCGTTGCGTGCCAAATCAAGTTTGCTACTTGCACTCTGCTTGGCAGTGCTTTGACGTGGTGGAATTCCCATGTCAAAACTGTTGGTCATGATGCTGCTTATGAAATGACATAGAAAATACTGAGAAAGATGATGACTGACAAGTACTGCCCAAGAAGCGAAATCAAGAAGTTAGATATTGAAATCTAGAACTTGAAGGTCATGGGAACTGATGTTGTGAGCTATACACAACGTTTCTAAGAGTTGGCACTGATGTGTGGGAGAATGTTTAACGAAGAATCCAATGAGGTTGTGAAGTATGTCGGCGGACTTCCTGACATGATTCAAGGAAGTGTTATGGCGTCCAAGCCAAAAATAATGCAATATGCAATTGAGTTTGCTACTGAACTGATGGATCAAAAGATCCATACTTTTGTTGACCGTTAAGCTGAGAATAAAAGAAAGCTTGATGACAAATCAAGGAACAATCAGACTCAACAACAGCCTTTCAAAAGGCAAAATGTAGCAAGGGCCTACACTGCTGGGCCTGGTGAGAAGAAAGAGTATGAAGGATCCCTACCCAGTGCACAAAATTCAACTACCAGCACAACGGGCAGTGTGCTCCTAAGTGCAATAACTACAAGAAGGTTGGCCATCTGGACCATGACTGTAGAAGTCCAGCTGCTACTGCTAACAACCAGAGAGCCCCTGGGGTGATTCAAAGGGTTGTCGCTTGCTTTGAGTGTGGAGTTCAGGGGCATTACAAGAAAGATTGCCCAAAACTAAAGAATAACAACCATGGAAATCAAGCTGGAAATGGTGGAGCACAACCAAGGGCTTATGTAGTGGGGAATGCAGGGAAAAACCCGTATGCCAATGTCGTTACGGGTACGTTCCTCCTAAATAACCGCTATGCTTCTATCCTATTTGATACTGGTGTCAATAGGAGTTTTGTGTCTACTGCATTTAATTCTCTAATTGATATCATTCCAACTATACTAGACCATGATTATGATGTCGAACTAGCTGACGAAAAAATAATTAAAGTTAATACTATCATATGGGGTTGCACTTTAAACTTCTTAAATCATCCATTCATAATTGACTTAATGCCCGTAGAACTTGGTAGTTTTGATGTCATAATTGGCATGGATTGGTTATGGAGGTATCATGTCGTAATCGTTGTAATGAGAAGATCGTTCGTATCCCCTTTGAGAATGAGACCTTAATTGTTTGTGGTGATGGAAGAAACAATGGACACGAGTCTCGATTAAACATCATCTCGTGCACCAAAACTCAAAAGTACTTGCTGAAAGGATGCCATGTCTTTTTGGCACATGTTACCGCAAAGAAGGCTGAAGACAATTCGCAGGAGAAGCTACTTGAGGATGTACCTATTGTTTAAGATTTCCACAAAGTATTTCTCGAGGACTTGCTGGGCATTCCACCAACCCGACAAGTGGAATTTCAAATTGATTTGATACCTGGTGCTGCACCTATAGCACGGGTGCCTTATCGATTAGCTCCGTCCGAGATGAAAGAATTGTCAGATCAACTGCAGAAACTTTTCAACAAAGGCTTTATAAGACCCATTTCCTCAGTGTGGGGAGCTCCGGTCATGTTTGTCAAGAAGAATGATGGATCATTCCGGATGTGCATCGATTATCGGGAATTGAATAAACTAACAGTAAAGAACTATTATCCGCTTCTAAGGATTAATGATTTGTTCAATCAACTTTAACGGTCGAGTGTCTACTCAAAGATAAACCTGAGATCGGGTTATCATCAATTGAGAGTTCGTGAAGAAGACATCTCGAAGACCACATTTAGAACTCGTTATGGCCATTATAAATTCCAAGTTATGCCATTTGGTTTGACTAATGCATCGGTTGTATTTATGGATCTCATGAATCGGGTGTGCAAGTCATACTTGGACAAGTTTGTGATTGTCTTTATTGACGATATTCTGATCTACACAAAGAGCAAGCAAGAGCATGAAGAGCACCTTAAGTTAATCTTAGAGTTGCTTAAGAAGGAGGAGTTGTATGCCAAATTTTCTAAGTGTGAATTTTGGATTTCCAAAGTACAGTTACTCAGTTATGTGATTGACAATCAAGGCATTTACGTAGATCCCGCCAAGATCAAGTCTATTAAAAATTAGGCATCTCCTAAGACTCCAACAGAGATTCGTCAATTTTTAGGTCTTGCTGGTTACTATCGAAGATTCATTGAAGTATTTTTAAAGATCGCCAAATCAATGACCAAGCTAGCCCAGAAAAAGGTTAAGTTTGATTGGGGTGACAAACAAGAAGCAACTTTCCAACTATTGAAGGAGAAATTGTGTAGTGCACCTATCTTGGCTTTACCTGAAGGAGCTTAGAACTTTATTGTTTATTATGATACTTCGCATAAAGGATTAGGTGTTGTCTTAATGCAAAATGAGAAGGTGATTGCTTATGCATCACGACAACTAAAAATTCATGAGAAGAATTATACAACTCATGACATGGAGTTAGGAGCAGTAGTGTTTGCTCTAAATATTTAGAGGCACTATTTGTACATAACAAAGTGTACTTGTGTTCACTGATCACAAAAGTTTACAACACATCCTTGATCAGAAGGATTTGAACATGAGACAACGTCATTGGTTAGAATTACTCAGTGATTACGATTGCAAAATTTGTTATCACCCGAGAAAAGCAAATGTTGTGGCTGATGCTTTAAGTAGAAAAGAACGAATTAAGCCATTACGGGTTCGAGCCTTAGTTATGAATATTGGTTTGGACCTTCCCAAACAAATTTTGAATGCTCAAATCGAAGCAAGGAAACCAGAAAACTTCAAGGCTGAAGATGTGGGAGGTATGATCAGGAAAGAGAAGTTGGAACCGCGTGCTGACAGAACACTGTGTTTGAAGAATAGGAGTTGGTTTTCGTGCTATGGTGATCTAAGGACTTTGATTATGCATGAGTCCCACAAGTTAAAATATTCTGTTCATCTGGGTTCTGACAAGATGTACCAAGACATAAAGAAATTGTATTGTGGCCCAACATGAAAGCCGATATTGCCACATATGTTGGCAAGTGTTTGACATGCTTAAAGGTCAAAGGTGAACACCAGAAACCATCTAGTTTTTTGGTGCAACCTGAGATACCTCAGTGGAAGTGGGATAATATCACCATGGATTTTATCACCAAGCTTCCTAAGACGTCAAGTGGTTATGATACCATTTGGGTGATTGTTGATCGTCTTACCAAATCTGCACACTTTTTTCTGATGAAGGAAAATGACACAATAGAGAGATTGACAAGACTATACATGAAAGAAGTGGTCACGAGACATGGAATACCAGTCTTAATCATTTATGACTGTGATGGTAGATTTATGTTAAATTTCTAGAGGTCATTCCAGAAGGCTTTAGGTACTTAATTAGATATGAGTACTGCTTACCATCCGCAGACTAATGGGCAAAGTGAAAGAACCATCTAAACTCTTGAAGATATGTTACGCGCATGCGTGATAGATTTTGGGAATGGTTAGGATAGACACTTACCGCTAATTGAGTTCTCATACAACAATAGTTATCATACAAGCATCAAAGTCGCACCATTTGAGGCGCTTTATGGTCGAAAGTGTCGATCGCCTGTTTGCTGGGCCGAGGTCGAAGATGTTTAGCTCACCTGTCAAGAAATCATTCACGAGACCACAGAGAAAATCGTTCAAATCAAAAGTAGAATTAAAGTTGCTCGTGATCGACAGAAGAGTTACACCGATGTAAGGCGTAAGCCTTTGGAATTTCAAGTTTGGGATAGGGTTATGTTAAAGGTTTCACCTTGGAATGGGGTTATCCGTTTAAGCAAACGGGGGAAGTTGAACCCAAGGTATATCGGACCTTTCAAGGTGATAGCAAAAGTAGGAACTGTTGCTTACAGACTCGAACTTCCTCAACAACTAAGCATGGTTCATAGCACATTTCACGTATCCAATTTAAAGAACTGTTTATCCGACGAGCCATTGGCAATTCTGTTGGATAAAATACATATTGGTGATAAGCTTTACTTCATTGAAGAACCAGTAGAGATCATGGATCGTGAATTCAAATGATTGAAGCAAATCCGTATCCCCATTATCAATGTTCGATGGAACTCGAGAAGAGGTCCTGAGTTCACATGGGAACGTGAAGATCAATTTCGAAAGAAGTATCTGCATCTCTTCACAAAAACCTCACCCTCAACAAGTGCCCCGTCTCGAGCCTTGCGGACAAGGCTCCTTTAATGGGGGAAGACTATAACAATCCGTTATTTCAGGTCATTTTACGACTTCAATACTTTCCATTATTTATTTTTAGGGTTTTACGCGTTTAATTTTATTTTTTATCGTTTAATTAAATCGCGTAAACTAAAAATCATCAATCAATGTAAACCATCATCAAGCAAATAAAAGTTTACGTTAAACAAGTGTTATATAATTATTACAAAGATAATTATTAACTTTTCACTTTTTATTTTTATTGGTTGCGTAAAACATTTACGTTTCGCAATAAATTATATTTATGCATGCATGGAAGCACCAATACCCATCTATACTTCAACAAATACCCACTTTTATACCCAATACCTAAAAAACAAATCATTTCTACACTTATACACTAGGGGGCCGTTTCTACAACAAATGAAACAAGAATAAATACCTTAATCCTCCGCTAAGGTCATTTCATGTACTTCATCTTGCTATTAACCACCATGTAATTTTCAAGTCTTTACCCATGGGATAACCAAGCACCACCTTGTCCTCTCCTTGCCTTCTAGCCGTTCCCTCCTCCTAGGGAGGAGGAGACCTCTTACACCTTTGTCATAAACCACTCCTAATCCTTGTTTTGCTAATGGTTTTAGGAATTACTTCCACTATAAATAAGACCTCAAGTGTAAGCCTCATTTACACCTTTCTCTTGCTAAATCACTTAAAATTTCTTTCTTGTTTTTCTTTGTAACTCACAGCTCAAAAAGAAAGAATAGAAGTTCTATAGTTTTGATTTTTAACAACAATACAAGCATACAAGTATTATTAGGATTAATATCTAAGTTATATCAAGGGTATTTCAAGACTTGTGTTTCTTAAAATCTAGGGTTTTCAAAGAAGTAAAAACTAGGGTTTATAAAGGATTTTGGGTTAGAGAACTAGGGTTTTGATTTTTGTTCACATCTTTATTCATTCACATAAGGTCTAACTTAAACTCTACCCTTTTATAATAATTTCATTTTTCATACTTACATATTTGTTATATTGTTTATTCACCATTTAGCAATTATTTTATAAAGTTTATAAATAATACAAGACTATACATATTCAAGTAAACACATGTTCATGGTAAAAATATATTAAATATGTATTAAAAAGCAAGAAAACATTTTATTGTATATATTACAAGTGTTGGTTTAATTATATGATTTATTGTTGAGATAAATAATTATTGTGGACATTTTGGGACATATTGGACATAAATAACGGACATAAATTAAGAGGACCTAAATTATGCAAGATACGTGGTATTAATTAATTTGGAGGACTTGTAATAATTTTATCATGTTATAATTTATAAAACAAGTTATAAAATATATTTATTACACGGATATTTTATACCTACTGTTAAAATACAAATTTTTATAAAATACATAAACCTAAGAATTAAATAGTACATTTCATGACGATTTCGTACATATAAAGAACCTGAAAAAATAAAGTTATAACGAAGGATTTTTATAAAACCAGTAAACATTTTATTATGATAAATCATCTCGACACGATTTCGTACATATAAAGAACTTGAAACACGAAGTTATAACGAAGGAGATATGATTTTTGCAAGATTAAATATATAAAAAGTAGTTTTATATATAACAGTTTGTTTATACTGTTACTGTACAAATTTTTATAAAATCAGTAAATATTTTATTATGATAGATTATCTCGACACGATTTCGTACATATAAAGAACTTTAAAAATGGAGTTATAACGAAGGAGATATGATTTTTGCAAGATTAAATATATAAAAATTAGTTTTATATATAACAGTTTGTTTATACTATTACTGTACAGATTTTTATAAAATTAATAAACATTTTATTATGATAGATCATCTTGACACGATTTCGTACATATAAAGAACATGCAAAACGGAGTTAAAACGAGAAAGTTATGAGTATTTAAAGATTTGGGAAAAGTATATAAAACTGTGAGAAACGGCGAGATAACTGTAGAATCTGAAAATGGAGTTTTTGAAGGCTTTCAGGTCCGATTCGGCCAAAGTATAAAACTACAAAGTTGTTCGGAATTACGTTTTACTATATGCATCAAGTTTTCAGATACTATAAGTGTACAGATATTTAACTAGAAATTTTAAAAACTAGATAACTTTTATAAATTATTTTCTGCATTTTTATAAAAAAAAATACAAGAAGCTGTTGGGATTATAAAATTTATGAGCATTTTCGGGTCCGTTTGGGCTATAAAAACATTAAGAAATGATGTAGTATTACTTATATAATATTTATAGATGTTTTTAACTTAATAAATTATTTTAT
>BQNB010019770.1:0-16596 GCA_026074375.1 Tanacetum coccineum | reverse complement strand
TAGGTTTTCAACTATATCCAAATTCGTTGAACACCTTACCCGTAGGTTTCCATACTTTTATCTTTTTGTTTCTTTTAGATTTAGATTTAGAACGCACATTCACCTCATTCACATAATCAATAAGACACATATCATGAATAGCATCAAACAAACATTTGTTACAGATAGCACAAATAGATTCAAACTTAGCATTTCTCACATAATGATTAACAAGTGCATTACTGATATGTTCAGAAATATAATTCATCTTATTCAAACTAGATTTAACTTTCATGGGGTGTTCTTCTACTTTATTCTTCTAATTACTACTTGGTGTTCGCGTGATCCTATTTTTCTTTGTATTGCCTGAAGGCTTTGATTCGCTAACACTAGTAGTAGTGTTTACTCCTGTAGAAGGAAACAAAGGCTTGTTAGAATCTATGGTTTTAAGAAAATCAGTTTGCTTGGGAATGTTGCTTGAAGATGTGACAGGTTTGGCAAACCTAACTTTCTTGTCCTTGTTCATTGGTGTGACAACAACTAATTTCTCACTAGGTTTCGTTACACTAGGGCATGTCTTAGAAACATAGACTAACAATTCCTGAACATGTTTTGTAAACATGCAAGCAGATTCTAATAGAGATTCACTAGGATTCTGTTTTCTAGCGCATTCTACAAGTCCACGAAGGGTGTCATTATTTTCTATAGTCTTTTCAAGATAAACCTCATGGGCATCCCTATTGTTCTTAAGTTTATGAGAAATAGGTTCTATGTCTAGCTTGAACATTCCTAGAGCAATAGTTGTGGCATTAGTTATTGTGGAGGCATATTAAAATCACTTTTACCTTTTAATCTCTTTATTTCATTTTGTAATGTTGTTGACACAAAAACCTTTTCTTGAATTTGACCTTTTAAATCCGCATTTTCCATAGATTTAGAGTTCAATTGAGTGATCAAAGAGTCACAGTGCTCTTTAAAAAGAGCACGTATATTTTTAATTGAATCAAATTGATCTTTGTAAATCTTTTTCAAATGCTTAATTTCTTTGTGCAAAAGCTCGTTTTCAGAGAGTAATTTTACCACACTATGCTCTAGCTCAATGTTTATGGTTTCAATCTCATCCATTTCGTGTTTCACTCTGTCCTTCTTAACATATTCTCTCAAAGATTTAATGTGATTCCTCAACTTGTTGATTGTGGTGTCCTTTTCTTATAGTTGAGCTTTCAAATCATTATTTTCAAAAAAGTCTGAAAATTCTAGAGCATTTTGATTCTCACATGATTTGTCTTTTGAAAAATTTGTTGATTAAGTTGTATGTCAAGTTCTAGAGAAATACAATGTTTTTCAAGTCTTGCAAATCTGTTTGAAAGTTCAGTGTATACATCTAGTTCAACCATATTTTTCTTTTTGACAAGCTCAGCTTCAAGATCTAAACACTTGTTACAATATTCACTTTTCTTCATTTCCAAATTCACAGAATCACCAAAAACAGCAGTAGAATTCATCACACATAGAATAACATCTTGAGACATGATTTGATGTAAGAGTCGATCATTGTCAAGAAAAAGTGTTTTCTTATGTATTTCAAAACATTGTTTGTCTATAGAACACTGTTGAACAACAACTTCCATTTGGTTAAAAACTATTTGGACTTAGTGATTTCATCATGAAGATCTTTATCAAAAACATTAAATATGTCTTTTAAAGTCTTTAAAAATGGAATTACTTCATTTAGAAAAACAGCTTTGGTGTGTTCAAACCCCTATGAACCCTCGGTAATGGCATCATGCGTAGTCCTCTTTTTCACCACAGTGTCAAACTTGCAAAGATGGTATTTAAGCTTTTTAAGGCTTGTATTTACCAGGCTTATCTTAGGAAGTTCCCTAGGAGCCTCAATTTTGACAGATGAAGTATCAGATTAGTCAGTATTAAGGTGTGAAGTTTATAACCAAAAACTTGTTCTGCAGACAACTCTTGTTGTGGAGCAAAACATTTACCAAAATCTTCAGACAACTGATTTAACTCAACATAATTAATTGGAGTAGTATTAATTTTCTTTTCTTTTGAAATTGGATCATTTTATTTTGCAAGCATTTTAGATCGAATTACTTCTTCCAAAATCAATGTCTCTTCATCATCAATCACAAGAATAACATCATGTTGACTAGATATTACACTACCATCATACAAGGTTGGCTTAATCCGCTAAGCTTTCTTGAGATAAAACGGATTTTTATAACCAAGAGCTTGTTTGTGAGTGTCATCATATAATAAACTTGTAGCTCTGTTAACATGTGCACTGTTTGAGCAGATTGACCCACTTTATAAACAATATTATCCAGTTCCTTTATTTTCTTTTCTAAATCAATTTCTTTGTCCATAGATTTACTTTCCTTTTCTTTGAATTTATTTTTGAAAACAGTAAATGTTTGCAATAAAGATTCCTTTTCCTTGATTTGATTAGAAAGGTTTTGTTCAAGTGAGTCAATTTGCTGCTTAAGTGCAAGGTTTTTCCTTAATCATATCATCCATTTGAGAATCAATCATTTTTTCACGAGTGCTTAAATCAATATTAAGTCTCTGTACAAACGTTTTGACTCGTTCTTTATATCTCTCAAGATCCGCGGTTAAGGATTCATTATTCTTTTCCTCATTAGCCTTTTCCAAATTATTTACATGATTAATCATTTGTTCTGACATTTGTTCAATCACAGATAAAATCATTGAATCTTGTTGTGCATACAAATTAGTATCTTGAACAGCTGCATGTTGTGTTTCTTGTAAATATTGAGAGTACGGAATGATATTGCTATCACTTGTTATCTTATTATCTGTAAAATCAACAACTGTTGTTTGTTCAAAACCTTGCATTGCATGCACACTTTTATTATCCATATCATTATGATAGGGTTCAAAATAAGGTACCTCTGAGATAACGTCTAAACCATAGTTGGGAAGATTGGCCATCAAAACCGCCTTTGCATTAGAGACATCATCAAAGTCAGAATCATAAGCATCTAGATCCTCAGTCTAGAAAGCACCAGTATTTGGAATGGTTGTCTGAGCAGCTTGACCATCTGGAATGCCTGGATCTACAAGAAATGCTAGTTGTTCTTCATCCAAAATTTGACCGGATTCTTGTGCTTCAGCCAACATTGCCTTTCCTTAAACCATGCAGCGTTCCTTGTCCTCTTAGGCTGAGTGCATTGCCTAGCCATATGTCCTTCACCTTGACAATTATAACATTTAACAACCCTTGCCTTCCCTCCTGCATTATTTCCCCCCAAAACTAGTAGCATTACCTTTATAGCCAGTACCAGCATAACTTTGTCCTTGCCTACTTTAAACTTTTTGCACAGTAACCCTGCTGTCTTAAATGGTGGCCTGGTTTCTCGTATTAGAGGAAGTTCTAAGTTGATTGTTAGTTGAAGGGAACCTTGAAGCAGCTACAACTGACAGGAAAGCCATTACCTTGTTGATACAGGCAATAGGATCATCTCTTTGAGTAAACACAAGAACGGCAAGACCTGAGTCCAATTGAGGAAACTCAGTCGTTGGTTGAGTTGAAACTTAAGGTGAATGATAAGCAATTTATGGAACAGGTGAGGTTTGATGATCCATGTGAGACTGTATTATTGTGATGGTGGAACGGATGAATGACTAATTTGTGGATGTGATATATGAGGTGTTGCATTCATTGGTGAATATGATTGAGGAGATTGGACTTGTGGAATCATTGTGTTTGTTTATTGCGGAAACTATAGTGTTGTATGGAGAATGATAGTTGGTATGTGAGACGGTGGTTGATTGAAATTGGCAACAAATGCAAGAGGATATTGGTATCGTTCACGCATCAAGCGAGTTTCATTTGCATATGCCTCATGTTGTTCAGGATATGAATACAATTGATCATAGTTTGTAGTATGTAAATCTCTAGCCAACTAAACATCCATTATAAATTTGATCCATTATGGCGATAGACTATTCAGAAACTTTGTATTCACTTGAAATGGTCTCATTGACATGTTGATAATGTTCATGTTATTGATTAGTTGATCAAATCTCCAGTAGTACTGATATAGTGTTTCACCTTTCACAAATGAGAACTTATCAAACTCATCATACAATTTACGTTCCCTTTCTTGTAATGACAATTTCATGCCTTGCATAAGAAGCTTAACTCTGTCCCATATCTCTTTGGTAACTTTATGATGATTGACAATGGCATACACATCCAGTGGAAGACCCTAAAGAACAATGTTGGTAGCTTTAAGATCACAATCAGCTTAAAGCTTCTCTGTAACTGGAAGTTCTTCATATTTCTTTGTCCTAGTGGTGCCATCCTCTTGAACAATAGTAGGCCATACAAGTGGACCATTTTGAACTGAGTTAAGAATCATTCTCCCGTTCTCCCTATTCTCCATGTATAGTTCCACACGACTATCCACAAGTCATACATAGATTTCTCCAACATGGGAGGACGGTTATCTGCACCGGTAATGATCATGAATTCTACTAAAGTTGTCATTTTGAATTGATTGAGTAAAAGAAAAAAGATAACTTTTTGATCGTTCAGTAATTATAGGTTATTGTGTTAAAGTGATGTTTGTTTACGTGATGAAGTAATGAAATTACACAGGATTTTACAATTCTTGATAAAACCGAGAAAACATGTAAATATTTCATAGGATTTTACAAATCAAAGAAAAAACCGTATAAGAGATATATAATCGCAAAAGAGAAATGGTTTATAAATCTCCCAATGAGAAAATTGTATCTATCACCACAAGAGATGTGTGACCCCGTAAATCACCCAAGAGAAGCGTTATAATTCTCCCAAGAAAAGTGGTATAATTCTCCCAAGCAAAGTGATATAATTCTCCCAAGCAAAATGGTATAATTCTCCCAAGCAAAATGGTATAATTCTCCCAGGCAAATGGTATAATTCGCCTAGAGGAGAAATGGTATAATTCGCCTGGTTGAAAAATAGTATAATTCGCCTAGTAGAAAAATGGTATAATTCTCCTAGAAGAAAAAATGGTATAATTCTCCTAGAGAAAACGTATAATTCGCCTGGTATAATTCTCCTAGAAGAACACGTATAATTCACCTAGACCAATTCGAAACCCACTTTTTCAAAACACTTAAAGACACACTTTTTGACGTTTTTACTTGATTTTTCTTGTACAACTTACTATCCTAAGCCTAGTAGAACCTTAAAACATAAACTTTATGGTTTTTAACACACAAAATTTAAAATCAAGATTTTGAGTACAAAACCCTTTTCGAACCAAAAAGACTCAAAAAGAACAAGTTTTGATGTTTTTTCTAGGTTTTTCTTGTACAACTAGCTTATACTAAGATAGAATAAGAAGAAAGATGAAAGCTTTATGTTTTTTGAACACCCAAAAGATGAAAAACTTTTGTGTGATGTTCGAACCAAATGACGCAACAAAAAAACCAAAATAAAACGCTCACAAAACCTTCTTAATCACCATATGGCTATGATACCAATTGTAGAATATGTGTATTATCTAACCACTTAACCAATCAATGAAGAAACTAGAGAGAGAAAGAGATGGAAGGTTTCTAGAGAGAGAAATGAAGAGAGAAATATTAGATTAATGAGTGTGTGAGAAATAAAACCAACCAACACCCTCTTCAAGCTATGGAGAGGGCATTTATACTTCCCCCCCCCAAAGTGCGTAAGCTTGGGGCATTAAGCTTCAATGGGCTTTACCTGGGAATTTGTTTAATGCCTATTACTATGTTCCAAAAACTATCTAAGACCTACGAACTACGTATTTTAAGAGTGACTGGGTCTTTTCTTGATTCCTAACAAAACGATAATAGAAGTGTACCAAAGTTATAAGATCAAAAGATGGTGATTACAAGCTTTTCCAACCAAAAACTTTTATCAATAACCCAAGCTATTGATTCTTTTATCCGAACAATCTTGTTTTTTCAATACACTTCTAGGATCAAGATATAACAAGCCAAGATCGTTCGGCACGACTTTGATTGAGTGAAAGTATGATCAAGAGATGTTGTGGTACCAAGGGTTTGTTGGATCAAAGGGTTGTCAAGCCTCAATTACCAAAAATCCCTATTCTAAGTGGTGTACACATTTTAGATTAATTTTGGTGATGTTTGTATAAATAAGAGAAGCCAATTGTGGCTATTTATAGGCTATGTGGGGGCCAAGTACGGCGTACTTTATTAAAAAGTACAGCGTACTTGACCTATGCAGTTTAGGATCATTAATGCTTAAGAAAAGTGTGGCGTACTTATTTAAAAGTACACCATACTTGGGGTATTTATAGTTCTTGGCTGATTCTCTAAGTTGTAGATAATTAAATTCCCTTTATGTGGCCACTTGAATTAACTCAATCCGAGTTTGTATGACCGAGTTATGGCCAAAACAGTGGACAGGTGTCGGGAAGCTTTGACTTTGAGTTTACTTCTTTGTTTAAGTTTCTTATCTTCGTGTATTCTTCCGTTTTCTTCCACGACACGTACTATGAACCTACAATAGCAAATATAGTCTATTAAGTATCGAAAGTTCATATAGTTAACCAATATATGAGTATAAAAGCATAGATAATGGTATAGAAAATAGGTACTAAATTTGAGATTATCACAAGTTTCATGCCAATTTCGTGAATGTTGTTCTCTAGAACACCATAATAAACGGTAAGTAGACATTGCACTAGGAAACACCATTTCAACTATAACAAAGGAATAACTAGGCTAATACGTTTTTCTCCCTGATTAATCTTCGTATTTTGTTTACTTTCAAATTCAATTCAAATCATTGTTTAATATGTGTCAAATTCAAATTAGTAACTAAAACACTTAGCTCTTGGGACGACCTCGGATTTACCAATCCTACACTATACACGATCGGGTTCTTTGTCCGTTAGTGCGTTGCAGACCATAGATAGTCGAGTTTTATAAATTTATAACTTGGTTATTAGTTTAAAACAAATTATACGCATCAATGGGTGGTTGATGTGCCATTTAATGCTGCCATACTAGGTACGTGGGGAAAAGTCATTTTAAGAAAATAGTTCTACTTTTATACCAACTTTGAAAGAAGTCATTCACAAGGAGATTTGCTTTATTTTTTTGACTTAAAACGTATCTTTTTCCCACCTAGTAAACTTTTTAGAAGAGAAACATTTTGTTTCAGCTTCTAAGAGGAGATTGTTATCGTTCAGCTTAGCATTGCCAACCAAGCTGAACTAAAACTCTTGCTTAGGTCTTGTCTTTACTTTCTAAAATGTCACACAAACTAAAGTGAAGATATATTTGATCTTTGAAGTACTCTAGAAGAGTTGGTGCTAAACGATCTTCAACGAGATACATTTGACTTAGGTTATTTTATCTTCAAATATACATGATAGACTGAAGGATGCTGAACTGACCCAACATAAACGACATCACACTTTTTTGCACAAAACTAACACCATAAAACATCGTTAAGATCAAATAACACACAACAAAACAATAGTCAAAACTGAAATGTTTTTTGGACAATTAAAATTACAAAGCACGCGGGTGGACTATAATCATCACATCTATACAAATACTATCTCAAAAAATAAATGATCACAAATCACTGTCAAACAAATTACCATAAAGCAAAAATCACTTCTTTTATGCAGAAAATAAAACGCCACCATTTATACACAGCCCGACAGTTAACGACGAAGGAGCCATACTTTCTTTTTGTATAACAATACACAACAAAACAACATCCATCACCTTAAGCATAACCTCTGGTGAGTATTTTCTTTTAAAGAAATTATTTAACAAGTTTTAAATTTATAAAAACTCGTTCATCGTTGTCACACACACTAATGGGATAAAACTCGGTCGTGTGTAATGTAGTTTGATGAATCGAGGTCAGTCCAAGAGCTAAGTTTATATTAGTTATAATTTGAAATGTCACAGGTTTGAAAATGGTTTTGAATAATTTTGAGAATTAAGACAGAAAATAAATGCGAAAAGGTAAATTGAGAAGAAGACTATAAGGAGAAAAGCGTTCTAACCTAGTTACTTTATTACTACTGTATATGACATGTTTCCTAGTGCAATGTCTAAGTGTTGTTTTATTAATGTTCTAAACTGACCGATCCGAATTGACGTTCGAGGTCTGTCCTATACTTCCACGGATCCAGTTGATCAAAATAGTTCTCTTTGTTAAGGTATCATTATTGTATGCTTTTAGTTCCATCAATCTAAATGACTTAACTTTAAAATAAATAATTACTAACTCTATATGAAAGAGTTCTGCTCGCTATCTTTAAGTATTTAGGGTAATGATGACATCAATATAAACGTTAACTTTTATTAACATAATTTATTCCTAATTAATTTACCCACTTTTATATAATTGTTGAAAGAATTGATACTTATTTGACTTTATTGTTGTTAATTGCAGTAATTACGAAGTACATTGTGAAGACAAGCTAAAAGGAGCACATTTTGGAGTTTAAATGATGATATTTAAAGAATGCTTATTTCTGACTACATACGCCATATCCATGAAAGAAGATATGGCGTATCAGCGCCTGGACTTCACAAGAAAACGCGTACGTTCAATAACCCAATTACGGAATACCCTTCTCATAAATATGTCGTATCCGCTTGTTCAAACACTCAAAGTTCTTCGCATTAATTGTGATTGATAACCATTATTATTAATTGATTGTGAAAGTATAGCGCACTCCAGGTATTCACCCCTATATGTCGTATTGACCTCGCTTAATACGGCATATCAACCTATTTTCAGAGACTATAAATAGAAGACTAAAAATCGAGTTTTCAAGGTGCTAAATCATATTCTCTATACCATAAACATAAAAGTTGATTTTCTGAAGAGACGAAGAGCAGCCAAGGTCAAGCATCGAAACCTAATTCCATAGAAAACATCATGTAATTCCTATACTCTTGTAATCATTCGATTTTTGGCATTGTTTGTTAACTCGGATAGTTTACCTTGGTTGTTTGATTATATTTGTATTATTACAATGGCTATGGGCTAATACCTTGGGTATTAGCCATCTTAATGAAGATTTAATGTTTGGTTTGTTTAATCTTGATTGATTATTATATCATTGAATGTTTAATTTTGTTTATCAACTCTTACTTGTCCATGTGCTTGAATATGGACCTATTATTCATTGGTATATTGAGGCTTACCAAGTGTTCTAGATACTAGGATAGCCTCCATATCGTGTTTTATATATCTGGACCAATAAGATCACAAATAATTTCTATCTTTGCCTTTAGATTAGTGAGCTTAGTTGGACTGGCAGGTGACCCTTCGACCCAACGAGTAAGTTCTTAATCAATTGGTAAAGACTTGATCAGTGACTACCAATATATAAGAATACGTCATGCAGTTAGTGGGTAAAGTCCAATGGGTAGCATTTAACAGATCACCATTACTTTAACCCTAAGATAGATTACAATTAAACTAAAAGAGCTTTTTTATTGTAACAGGATTCAAAAGTTTCTAGGTTCTTAGGAGAAGTCCGCCTAAAGTTTAAGATGATATGTCGCCTAGTGATAAGCACTCATTGCACTAAATAAAAACTAGCGTTTAATCGGATTTAATATGGTAATCTTAGTTTTCTATCATTTAGCTTGACCGCTCTTTTTATCTTCTGTTTTTCTTCTTGCGTGCTGAATTATGTATTGAATTGATTTTAGTAGCCACCAAACCTGTGCCAGTATCTCAGCTGAAACCCCATTGTTGGCATTAGGAACTAGGTTTAAATAGGTTTATACGTTAATTAGATTTACCTTGACTATTTTAATTAGAATAAATTCTGATATTATTTAAGGGTTTACATTTATGTATTAGTGTTCGACACCATATTACCATGAAACTCCGTAGTAACCTAGTACACTGCCCGTTAATGTGTTGTTTTAGGATAAGTCGGCCTAATATTATTTAAAACTTTGTAATTAATAAATCAATATCCTACACGGACAGCACATCAAGTTTTTGGCGCCGCTGTCGGGGAGTGAAAATTATTTAATCTTTATTTTGTTAGTACTTTTAACCCTTAGCTTAAAATAATTTAATTAGCATAACTTAATACTGTTTGTTGTGTGTTTAATTGTTTGTTTAAATTTCTGCATTATTTAATTATTTTCAAAGTACTCTGTTCTAGTAGAACACCTGATACGGCGTATTCACCAGTTAGATACTATGTATTTAAATTTTCATAGATAACAAAATATCGATTTCTGCAGTCGTAACCAACGTACCTTGGTTCTTCTAAAAATAAGGGTATGTATGTAAAATCAATTACGATGTAATGACCTTCATACAGTTCAATACGATTATTCAAATCAATTGAATAAGGCCTATTGATCACTGATACAGTAGCAGTCGCAAAATGTTTGGACAAAAACAGAAACTATGACAAACCAGAATCTATGACAATAAACCTTGAGGGCCATAGAAAAAAAAAACCTCCAAAAGATACCATCATACTGATTGTTTGTTTTTTTAATCAAGGAAATGTTTGACGAATACAGAAAATATGACTAATAACCTGCCTTTGAAGATGACCTTCATGGTTCAGATAATACTACACATAGTGCCAGCCTAAGTGCTAAATTCAAGATTGGTGCGAATTTTTAAAGATATTACAGATAATACCTTCAATGGAGTAGAACACAAGTTAAAGTCATCGTCACATATTGGCAAATGTTCTTGAGACTCAAAATGGGTTAAAATTCCTTATGTGGATCACTAATCAATTCGATTGCACATTTTCCAAATTTCACTTAGTGGACATGCAAAGGAATGGCGGGATAATGAGATTAAAGGTAAAAACACCACTTGGAATGAATTGGGTGAGAAATTTTTTCTTAAATATTACTCTACACTATTCATATACTTGCAACTGTAAAATAACTAGTTGACTTGGGCAACGGACTGACTATCTGTGAATTTTTTTAATTGGTGGATCGAAATTCAAAAATCATTGGAACATGGATAGAAACACTAAGAATGGACTATGGGATTTTTATGTTAAGGAATGTAATAATAAGGGATCAATAAGCGACACCGAACTAAGTAAAGACGAATGTGACGAACCCTACAATAAAAACTAAAAAATTCCTGTTCTGACTCGTTCTTTAAGCCCTATTTAGATGCACAAGAAGGGAATAGAATCTACAATTTTGAAGAAAGCAATCAGTATTCCCCTCAAATACCAGTTCCTGCTGAGTGCGACATCAAGGATCCAAATGAACTATGCAAATCTGAAGAATTCATGGTCGTCCGATACTCGATAGGGTCTGATGAAGAATTCATTACCCTCAGTCCAAGCAAATATGACACTTGGGAAAAACCCATGGGAGCATGTCTTGCATCTACCATGACCTCTTTAATAAGAAACATCACGGATGGCACGTGAAGCGCACCAAGTAGAGGAATGAAGAGGAAAAGAAAAAGTCTAACTTAAAGACTAGCTAAAAGAAAAGTGCTTACCGAGAGACAACCTGGCTGTTTTTAATTGTTTGTTGTTTATTTTAAATTGTTTGTCGAGTCTGTCTTCCCAGACAATCCATACGGCGTATCAAACCTCTATGAATATGGCGAATGGACATGTCTGGACGTTATCAGTCTTTAATTTTCTGTATTTAAATTCCTGCAAACTTTAAAATATTTGTTTTTACATGATGCAATACGGCGTATCCTTGGATTTGGGATACGGCAAGGATACGGCGTATTGACTACCTGTATAGTATGTGTGTTTATTTTTCTACATTGTAACCATTGTAAAACGAGATAGGAATTGTACGTTTTATCTTCTAAACTTTTATGCAGGAACTTGTTGTAACAAAATCAACGAATTAGTGATGGTATACTCTGGAAAAAGACGTGTGTTGAACTTATACGGGCATTCTGACGCCTCTTCAACACACTTTTGCTCAAGAACTAAAATTGGAGAATCATACGAGCAAAATATCAGGGGAGTTCCTCGTTCTAATTCTATTTCCTATTTTTTTAATTGTTTTATCTATACACCGAGGATGTTGTATAACTTAAGTGGGGGATGAAGAATTAGAACGCCTGCTTGTCCTTTCTTTTACAAATAATATGCTATATGCTTAAAATTATGCTAAAATTTAAAAAAAAAATTAGCATACTTTTGTAAAAATTACTAGTTACATGGACTAGCAACACAAATAACCCATTTATGTAAATTATGAGAATTAATCCCTATTTCGTTTCCAAAATGATTACCAAAAATTCCACAAAATTTTGAGTGTGCACGGTGATGTAGTAGTCTTTAGAATTGGCTTGGTATATCACAACGAGACCAACAATAATGAGTAATTATAGACTAGATGGACTAACTGTTTAACTGGTTAAATTTCTAGGAATAATACCAAAAAAAGCACTATATGTTGTGATTTAACTAACTACACTGGTTAGATAAACCCCCGTTAATCCTAATAACATTAAATAACGGTATTTTATAATGCATTTATCTCATGATTATTAATCCATTTTGTTATAGTTATTTCCAAAGAATTGTTGCTTAAGCGTTTTTATTTGAGAATTGCAGTAAATTATGGAGAATGGTGTAAAAATAGCAATAAGGCACCGCATTCTGGAGCTTAAATGAAGATTTTTGAAGATTATTTATTATGAAGACCAATACGTCATATTATCAAGGAAGTACGGCGTACTATGTACTTGCACTCACCAAAGCACCTCCCCATCGCCCCCCCCCACGCCCCCGCCCACATTCACACGCCCCCCCCCTCCCACTACTATGTCCCGTATCCAAAAGAGACTCAATAGCGTATTTAAAGATGGTAATCAATATAATATTCTAGAAGATATCAAGCGTGGTCTCTACTTCAGAAAAATCCCCAATCGCAGTATATCGATACGACTTCAGCTTATAAATGAAAACATCAAAATATGAGTTTTAGTGTGCTAAATCATATTCTTGATACCTAAACCATAAAAGTCGATTTTTAGAGGAAAGAGAGCAGAAGGGGGGGGGGGGGGGGGGGCTGGGGTGGGGTCATAGGCGGTGGGGGAGGGGGGTGGAGTTGGTGGGGGTGGGGGGGGGAGGGGGCCGGGGGGGACGGCAGGGCGGATTGAGGAGGAAGCGGGTGTGAGGGAAGTGTGGGTTTTGCGTTGGTGGGTGATGAATGATAAGATTGATCGAGCAACGTTATCAATTCCTAGGAGACATCGTGTAATTCCATATACTTTAGTAATCATTCAGTTTTTGGTATCATTCGTTAACTCGGTTAGTTTACCTTGGCTAAATTAATTACTCTTATATTTATTATGACGTTTTGGAAGGCCTAATACTTGGTATCTATCATATTATTTTGAAGGATCTATATGTTGGTACTTGTTTATCATCGATTCTTGATTTATTGTTGAAGGTTTGTTATGTTTATCAATTTATACTTGTTTACGCTCTTTTGTATGCGACCTATCATTCAACTGGATCTAGTGAACGGACCAAGTAGATCTAGAGTATGGAGATAGCTTTTAATTCATAGTAATTTATTCATGCTAGAATTATAGTTACACAAAATTGTCTTCTATGTTGTGTCTAGGATACGCTTCTGGGCTTACTAGTTAATTAGATATTGTTAACTGGATTATTGATCGTGTTGATAGAGGTGACACAGATATTCATACAAGTAATTGTTCTGATTTATATTGGATAGTTGGACAAGTGGAACTACTAGTGTATACATATTATCATTAAGAGGTAAGTGTAGTAAAAGTCTCTATGAGCTAGGGTTTAACAAGATCACCATTGCTTTAATCCCTAAGATAGATTATAATCAGCAAATAAGGATGCTTTATGCGGATGCTTTAATTGTGACAGAATTAATGTGTCTATGTCTTAGGATGATGTAACGCCTAAGTCTTAAGATGATTATGCCACACTAAGATGTATAAATCATTGCACTTAATAAACAAACCAACTTTCTAATCGGATTAATAATGGTTAATACAGTTTTCTTATATTTGGCTCGACCGCTCTTTTATCTTTTGTTTATTAGCTTGCGTGGGTTAAAGTGCCTTGAATTGATTGTAGTCACCAACCAAACCGTGTCAGCTCTAAGGCTAAAAAACTCATTTTCCGTTAGAATTAGGAACTAGGACTGACATAGGTTTAGAATAGGATAGAATTAACATAGATTAGATAACCAAGATATTAATTAAATTGATAGATTTAACCTCGCTTCAAGTGTTCGACACCCTACTTACCACGAAACTACTACTGATCGGGTACACTGCCCGTTAAAGTGTTGTTTTTGGTTTAGTCGGGCAATATTTAAATTAAAACTTGAATCAATTAAAATTATACCACACATCGACACATAAGTTTTTGCGCCGCTGTGGGGAGTGAAACATTAATCTGATTTTTTTATTTGAGATTTGGTTTTTTATACATTAGGATTAGATCTAACCTTAGGATTGTGGAGTTTTAGATTAGTGTATATTCTTGTATATTTTGTATATTTGTCTTTAATTGTTTGCTTGTATATTTTTGTGTTTAATTATGTTAGCCTTAATTTTATATAAGTCGAACAAGAATGTTATCGGTCTTATTAGTCGTAATTAGTCTTGTTAAGTAATAGGCTAGTCGGGTTCAAGAGTGAATTTTCCTTAGGGAATTTTCTTAATTGCTCTTGTGGTATTATATCGTATATTTTATTAGTGTATTAAAACTATAACATCAAAAAACCTAAAAAGCAAATTTATAAAGCAGATAAAAATAAGCTATTTTTGTAAAATCAACTTTTTTCTAAATCACTAATAAGCTAGAAAACAGCTTAAAAACCAGACAGAATTCACTTAACCATTTTTTTTACTTTTTTGAAAACTTAATAAGCTTGAAACTAAGATAAGCTAAAACTATATCAAATAAGCTACTATCAACTAACTTCTAATCTAATAAGCTAGTTTAAACAAGAAAAAAGCAAATTAAAAGACAATAAACTAAAAAAACACTTGGGACACAACTGAGCTCAAAATATACAATGAGACAACTTTGAGCTTATTTTTAAGCTAGCTAGAGGAACCTTATGACAATCTAGCTTATACCTGCTTAAAGATCAGCTTATAAGCTACTTGAAACAACAAACAAAAGACATTTTGAAATCCAATTAAGCATTGAAAAAGCACAATGAAAAAGCTACTTATGCTATTTTTGATGTGTTAGCCTCAAAATATTGAGTCGAACAAGAAGTTCGTTCATTATGTATTTAAGTCTCGGTCAATTAATTAGTTAATGTTGTAATAGGATAATATCGGGAATCGGGCTCGATAGATAATCTAATATTGTATATGTTTCGGGTTTAAACCCAAGCAAAACCCGAGCCCGAGTCCTAGTTAAATATCCCGCGCGTACCTTTAACGTAAGTTAGTTGTTTCATTATATAAAAATCTTCTTTTTCTCATTCTCTCATCTCTCTCTCTTCTTTCTCTCTCTAGAACAACTCACTTTCTTTATCTCTTTTCTAGTTCTTGATCCGTGATTGATTCGTGATATGAAGTGTTAAACGGGATCCTACAATTGGCATCAGAGCCTAAGTGGATTCGTGATTCATTTGTGTGGTTAAACAAGCTCAAATTTTTAGTTACTTTTTGTTCTTGGTTCAAAAAGTCAAACCCGGATCTTTATGCTTAAATGCGTGAATGTTTATGTTATTAAGCAAGATCGGGGCATAAGGTAGCTAATTGTGCAAGAGAAATCAAGTTAAAAGGTCAAAAAGGGTGATTATTAGGCAATTTTTGGTGGAAAAAGTCGTATTTTTCTTGCTTGCGTTTTGACAAACTGGAAAAGTTCTTGTTGCGTTTTGATTTTTTTCTTGTTGCGTTTTGATTTTTTTTTCTTGTTGCGTTTTGATTTTTTTATTTTTTTCTTGTTGCGTTTTGATTTTTTCTTCTTGCGTTTTGATTTTTTTTTTTTGCATTTTGATTTTTTTTTTGCGTTTTGATTTTTTTTTTGTTGCGTTTTGATTTTATTTTTTGTTGCGTTTTGATTTTTTTCGTTTTGAATTTTTTTCTTGCATTTTGATTTTTTTGGTTTGGTATTGCGTTTTGCTACTACGTTTTCGGTACATTGAAGACTTTTATATACTGAATCTAAACGTTATGCTGCCCAAATTTCGAGAAATCATTTGACATTACTTGGACTTCAAAAGACACTTAATCAAACACATTAAATCATCAAAGTGCACCATTAACAAGGACTTAAAATACATTCATTCACATCAAATAATCATTTAATTCACGGTTTCTTCTTGATTTTGTAAAATCCCGCGAAAGATACGATTCTTTTCTCGGTTTTAATCAAAGATTTGTAAAATCCCGTGAACGTTAATTCTTTGAAACCACAATCAATCACTTCATAACACTTAAGATCCGACATCCATTTACCACAACTTCATCAGAATGTCAAATTCAAATACCAATTTGCAAACTCAAACATCAAGTGTTCTTCAGAATGGCATAGTTTCTTCGTGTTCAATTTCTAACATTCAAGAGAAGACATAACTTTCAAGAAGTAGATACATGCACAGTCTTAAAGAAAT
>BQNB010019769.1:34366-66382 GCA_026074375.1 Tanacetum coccineum | reverse complement strand
CAGGTGCTGCACCTATGGCATGCGCCTCGTATAGATTAGCACCGATAAAACTGCAAGAACCGTCCACTCAACTACAAGAACTTTCTAACAAAGGGTTTATAAGACCAAGTTCCTCACCCTAGGGATCCCCTGTCTTGTTTGTCAAAAAGAAAGATGGATCTTTTCGGATGTGTATTGATTATCGTGAACTGAACAAGCTTACTGTGAAGAACCGATACCCACTTCCAAGAATCGACGACTTATTTGATCAGTTGAAAGGGTCAAGAGTCTACTCTAAGATCTGGTTATCGCCAACTCAGAGTTTGAGAGGAAGACATTCCAAAGACGGCGTCCAGGACACGCAACGGTCACTATAAGTTTCAAGTGATGCCGTTTGGACTGACTAACGCACCAGCGGTATTCATGGATCTGATGAATCGGGTGTGCAAGCTATATCTGGATAAATTCATGATTGTTTTTATTGATGAAATCTTGATATACTATAAGAGTGAGGAAGAGCACGCAGAATATCTTAAGTTAATTCTGGAGTTGCTTAAGAAGGAAGAATTGTACGCCAAGTTTCCAAAGTGTAAATTTTAGCTATCGAAGGTATAATTTATTGGTCACATGATTGATAGTGAAGTCATTCATGTGGACCCAACTAAGATTGAGTCAAACAAGGATTGGGCATCACCCAAGACTCCGACAGAGATTCGTCAATTTCTAGGTCTTGCTGGCTATTATCGACGATTTATCAAAGGTTTCTCAAAAATTTCCAAGCCTATGACAAAGATGACTCAAAAGAACATGAAGTTTGATTGGAGTGAAAAGGCAGAAGTTACATTTCAGCTGTTGAAGCAGAAATTATATAGTGCACCAATTTTGGCTTTACAATAAGGTAGTGAAAACTTCATGGTTTACTGTGATGCTTCTCGTAAAGGGTTATGTGCAGTTTTGATGCAAAGGGAAAAGGTCATAGCCTACGCGTTATGCCAACTCAAGATTCATGAGAAGAATTACACTACACATGACTTAGAACTTGGAGCTGTAGTGTTTGCTCTCAAAATGTGGAGACATTATTTGTACGACACGAAATGCGTTGTGTTCACTGATCATAAGAGCTTGCAACATATTCTTGATCAGAAAGAGTTGAACATGAGACAACATCGATGGTTGCAATTATTGAGTGACTACGACTGTGAAATTCATTATCATCAGGAAAGGCAAACGTGGTGGCGGAAGCCTTGAGTTAAAAGGAACGAAACAAGCCACTACGAGTTCGAGCCTTGGTTTTGATGCCTGGTCTAAACCATCCTGTTTAAATTTTAAACGCTTAGGTTGAGGCGAGAAGAGAATAAAATTATGGAACCGAAGATTTGGGTGGTATGATTAAGAATCTAGATCCCCGTGCTGATGGAACGTTATGTTTGAGGAATAGAAGTTGGATACCCTGTTTTAGCAACTTGAGAACTCTAATTATGCACGAGTCGCATAAATCAAAGTATTCGATCCATCCCGGATCGGATAAGATGTACCAAGACTTGAAGAAACTGTATGGGTGGCCAAATATGAAAGTTGAGATTGCCACCTACGTCAGTAAGTGTCTGACTTGTGCAAGAGTCAATGCCGAATGCCAAAAACCATCCGGTTTGTTGGTTCAATCTGTGATCCCGGTATGAAAGTGGGAGAACATTACAATAGATTTCGTTACTAAGTTGCCAAAAACGTCGTCGGGTCAAGATGCAATTTGGGTAATTGTTGACTGACTCACCAAGTTTGCTCAATGGAAAAGTTGACGAGACAATTCTTGAAGGAAGTAGTCTCAAGACATGGAGTGCCAGTTTTGATTATTTCTGATCGAGATAGTAAATTTACATCTCATTTCTGGCAATCGCTAAACAAAGCTCTAGGTACTCAATTGGATATGAGTATGTCTTATCATCCACAGACGAATGGTCAGAGTGAGAGAACCATCCAAACATTAGAGGACATGCTATGTGCTTGTGTGATTAACTTTGGGAAAGGTTGGGATAAACACCTACCATTAGTAAAATTCTCATACAACAATAGTTATCACACCAGTATCAAAGCTACATCATTCAAAGCATTGTACGGTCGTAAGTGTCGACCACCTGTCTGTTGGGCTGAGGTTGGAGATGCTCATACAACAATAGTTATCACACCAGTATCAAAGCTACATCATTCAAAGTATTTAACCGGCACGTGATATACAAAAGAGCTATGCCGATAGGAGACGTAAGCCATTGGAGTTTGAGGTTGGAGATAAGGTTATGTTGAAGGTATCATCGTGGAAAGGGGTGATATGGTTCGGCAAACGAGGGAAGCTAAATCCTCATTATATTGGACCTTTCAAAATCCTTGCTAAAGTGGGAACGGTTGCATATCGACATGAACTACCAGAGCAACTAAGTATGGTTCATAGTACTTTTCACGTTTCCAATCTGAAAAAGTGTTTCTCCGACGAACCCCTAGCTATTCCGTTAGACGAAATTCAGATTGATGACAAACTTAATTTCATTGAAGAACTGGTCGAAATTATGGATCGAGAAGTTAAATGGCTAAATCAAAGTTGAATCCCAATTGTGAAAGTCTGTTAGAACTCAAGGCGAGGTCCTGAGTTTACTTAGGAGCGCGGGGACCAAATGAAGAAAAAGTATCCTCATCTTTTTGCTAACCCTGCACATGCGTCTAAAGATACGTCTTAAGCTTTGAGGACAAAGCTCTTTTAATGGGGGAAGGATGTCACACCCCATAAATTCCAAGTTAATATTTTGAACTTTTTCGATCATTATTTTTAACTTTTATACGTTACGTTTGAATCTGGCAGTTTACCTGGAAGTTAACCTGCGTAAATCTGAAGAACGTCATCGGACGCGTTATAACTTTGGATTTTGATTAGTTTAGACATTATATGAGTTATTTTATCATTTCTAAGTGTTTTGTAGTTTACGATCACTTCCGATATTTATTTTTACGTTTTAACGTTTAATTTGCATTTTTCGCGTTTTTGACCTAACGAAACCCCGAAAACCCGAAATCTTTTCGTGTAAACTTTAGTTATCGTTCATCACGTATTTTTAAGTCAACAATTTTGTTCATATCCTCCCTTATTAATTTCGGATGCCTAAACCAAACCAAATCAACCATAAGTCTTGAAATTAAATCAAAGGCATCTTTTCTTGTTTTATTATGCGTATGTGCATGTAAGAGGTGGATAGTGACTTCTCATGGAGTCATTACCATGCAAAAGAAGCCATGTAATACTAGTGCATGTGATCTCATCCACTTTGACTCACCAAAATTCGAACATAAGACTAGATAATGAACCATGGTCCCAAAAATTGAACTCCTTGGTCCTTGTGGTTGTTTTTGGCCGAACAAGAGCACACACACACTCTTGTGTATGTTGGTCACTTGATACTACAAACTATGAAACCCTTAACCATCCTTTGTCCTATAAATGACTCACTATAACACACATTAGGTCATTTATCATTTCCATAGCCTCACCAAAAAAATTTCATCTCTCTTTTCTCTCTCTCTAGCTCACGACAAACAAACACCCATTTAGGGTTTTTATATCTTTAATTTCTAGCAATATACAAGTATACCAAGTTAATTTCAAAGGTTACCTAAGGTGGTTTCAAGTATTAGTTGGTTGATTTTTAAGGGTTTTCTCAAGATCTAAAAGTTAGGGTTTCTAATCTATTAGTGGGTTTTCAAGATCTAGTGATTTTGGGTATAGATCTTGTGTTATTGCTTCTTGTTCTTCATTCTTGTAAGCATTTCTTGATCTTTTTTTGATACTTTTCTTTTATTTTTATAGATCTTGTTCATGCTTAAGAATCCATGTGTTTGTGGCACTTTTTATAAAAAAGAAATGAATTAATATTTTTTCATCTTTTATAAAAATGGAAGTAATATGTTTATGACTTTGCGATCTTGGTGAGGTGAGTTGAAAAGTGAGTTGCAACAATAGAAATGAAGGGATTAGGTTAGTTTTTGGTGTGATTTTGTTGTGGATTAGTTGTAAATGGAGAATAGGCTAGACTAGGCACTATTGTGAAGTTTGGCATGATTTTTGGAAGCATTTGTGAAATACATAGTTGCTGATCCGAAATTGTTTTGAGGTTTTAGGCGATTTAGGAATGTTTTCAATAGACGTAAAAGTAGTTTTTGGAGAGCTCATTTGTAACACCCCCAAAATGGGTCACAGCGGAATATGGGTCTGAGAGTGTTACTTCATAGATCAACAACACAAGATAAGAGAACGACCTCTATATGAGTCATTTGAAAATGATACATTGGATTAAATAAACTTGTTTGTTACAGAAGCCCGAAGCTTAAATTGTTCACCCATGAAAATGTAAAGATTTTGATATATAACAAATACTCCAAAATGTAATGCATTTAAATCTCCATGCAAAATGATTCCCAAAATGTTGACCCCCAATGTATCCTTGTTCTTGTACCTTATTGACCTGAGAAAAACATGCTTTAAACGGTCAAAATAAAGTTGGTGAATTCAAAGATTTAATAAATGAATAAAGTAGGACCGCAAGATTTCCAAATGTAAGACATGTAACACATACAATATCTTAAAAGTAATTAGGAAATGCACTAAGCTCATGACACTGAAGCTACAACATATATCTATGCAAATTAATGAAAATAATGTGCACGTGTAGATGTTCAACCCGCAACATCCAAATTGTTCTGACATGGTATACATTCGTTGTTTCAGTACATTCGAAACTAGTGAGCGCTACTCACCCGAATGGGGATGTCAATCCCAAATAGGTCTATTAATAACATTCGCGCTTACATTCTAGTAATTAACAGTTCATGATTCATGGGCATAGTAGGTTATAGCTACTTAGAAAAAAATTATAATTTGTATAAAAGTGTACTTGCGTCTAATTGTAAAACAATGCATGTTTCTCACCCCAAAGTTGTAAATCAATGTAACTGTATAAAAGCGAGGCTATGAACTCACCGTAAGTGAATGATTTGATTATCTAAATCAAATATGTAAATCGTCTCGGTAATCCAATGCAACCTAATTAATTGTAGGTCGTATGAGTATAATATATTTTATATAAATAAAATATCACATATTATATAGTTACACCACCACCTAATAGTTTTTTGTTAAACTTTAAAAAGTTAAAATATTAATTAAATCGTACTTTGTTAAATAAAGGTACATGTAATTATAACCGTAAAGAAAATATTATTTTTCGTTCAACAATGTATTATTGTTAAAAATATATGATTTAATATTTTTATTGATTATGTAATGATATTATTTAATTAATTTAATTGTTTTATAAAATAATTTAAAAAAGTGTAAATAGTGCACAAGGTTTTATAAACCTCGTACCTTTATCGTTTTACGCATTTCTTATGTCCATGGTTTTGTATTAAGAAAATCTATCAAAATATTATAATTATTATATGGTTAAATACTGTTATGAACGGTAACATTATGTGAAAGTTTATAAAAATACTTTTTATAACTTTAATTATTGAAATCGTATTTTAATTGTATCTCGTTCGTTTTAATTGGGTTTTTAGTGATTCTTATGTCCACGTCTTCATAATTAAAAGCTCTATTTAGGAAAATTACTCCCAACAGTTTACTATCGTGAAATATTTTTATAAATTTACTTTTATAAAAATACTTTTTAACTTAAATTTGTAAATAGCGTATCTCCTTCATTTTAAATCCGTTTTTCGAGTTTTTTACATGTTTGGATTCCTCATGAAAAGTACTATCTTTATAAAATGTTCCCCTTATCAGATCTAAAACAGTGCAGGTTTTTATAAAATAACTTTTATAAAAATACTTTTATACATTTAATTAATGTAAACATAAAAATGTCATATCTCCTTTGTTATAGTTCGGTTTTTCAAGTTCCTTACATGCTTACGATCCTTGTGATAAGTACTAATTAAATAAAATATATAATATAAATGTTTATACACGAATTCAAATAGTAGGTATGCAAGTTTTACATAATTAGTTTTATACACTTGTTTTATATACTTTTCACTTTATTAAACCATTACAAGTCCTCTAACTTAATAAATAGCATAACTTGATATATCTTAAGTCCTCTATAATATGTCCATGATACTTGTCAATGAGTAAGTGTCCTCGAAATCGTTTGTTCATAACTTTTGTAATTAAAGCTTTTAACACAAAATAATTCATAAACTAACCATATAAATTATTTAACAATTATATATAATGTGTACTTCCATTTTAAGTGTTATTTCACCAAAATACATAATAAATTCGAATCTTATATATCTTTTAGTATCTCATAGATCATAAAAATGAATATAGGTGGTGTTTAACATATATAACAAGCATGTAAAGTAAGAAATATGAATAAATGGAAATGTTAATCTTTAAATAGACCTTATAGAAGTGTAGAGGATTGATGAACACAAGCTTATACTTAAGCTTGAACCCAATAAATTAAACCCAAGATTAAACCTTAATGAAACCCTAATTTCTTTTCTTGTTTCAAATCCTTGCTAATACCAAAACCCAAGCTTCGAAAACACCTTGAATGATCTTAGATATACTTAAAATGAATGCTGAACACTTGGAATATTTAGAATGGAAATTTTATATGGAAACCCAAAAAAAAAGATATGAGCTGTGGGTTTTAATGCTAGGAGAAGAGAGAGAGGTGAATTTTGCTAGTGAATGAGAGTGTAAAATGTTATCTACCTTGGACTTGCTATATATAGTCGGAGTTAGTGTGTAGTAACCTTAAACTAACCAAGGTTATGAGGTGGGGTTAAGGGTACAATATGTAAGTGCTCTCCTCCTCCCTACGAGGAGGGAGACGCCTAATGTGTGGAGGGGGAGGGTACATTGACTTGATAATTACTAGAAACTTGTATCCAATAGTACTTTGTTGAGTTAGTTAAAGAAAAAGTAAAGCTTAAGTTTAGTTTGAGTTTCATCCTAGTGTATCCGGCCTTATAGATTAATAAGTGATAAAATGAATTAAATTTTGGGTATTGGGTATAAAAGTGGGTATTTGTTTGAGTATAGATAGGTATAGGTGCTTCCGGGTATGCCTAAATGTAATTTATTGCAAAACGTAAGCGTTTTACGTAACCAACAAAAATAAAATAGGAAAATTTATAAATTATACTCTTAATAATTATATAAAACTTTCTTGATGTAAACTTTTATTTGTTTGGTGTTCGTTTACGTTGAACGTTGATTTTTAGTTTACGCGATTTAACTATAAGATAATAATCAAAAGCGAACGCGTAAAACTCTAAAAATAAATAATGGTAATAATTGAGTCGAGAAATGACCTAAAATAATGGATTGTTACAGTCTTCCCCCATTAATGGAGCCTTGTCCGTAAGGCTCAAGATGCGGCACTTGTCGAGGGTGCGGTTTTTGTAAAGAGTTACGGATACTTCTTTCGGAATTGATCTTCATGTTCCCACGTGAACTCAGGACCTCTCCTAGAGTTCCATCGAACTTTGATGATGGGGATACGACTTCTCTTTAATCGCTTGACTTCATGATCCATAATTTCCATTGGTTTTTCAACGAAGCAAAGTTTATCATCAATGTGTATTTCATCTAACGGAACTGCCAACGGTTCGTCGGATATGCACTTCTTTACATTGGATACATGAAACGTTCTATGAACCGTGCTTAACTGTTAAGGTAGTTCGAGTCTATAAGCAACGGTTCCCACTTTGGCTAACACCTTGAAAGGTCCAATATATCTAGGGTTCAACTTCCCTCGTTTGCCAAAATGTACGACCCTTTTCCAAGGTGATACCTTTAACATCACTCGGTCACCAACTTTAAATTCTAAAGGCTTACACCTCACATCGGCGCAACTTTTTTAGCGATCACGAGCAGCTTGAAATCTTTGCTTGATTTGGACAATCTTCTCTGTTGTCTCATGAATGAGTTCTGGACCGGTGAGCTGAGTGTCTCCGACCTCGGCCCAACAAATAGGTGATCGACACTTCCGACCATAAAGTGCCTCAAATGGGGCAACTTTAATACTAGCATGATAACTATTGTTGTATGAAAATTCGATCAGCGGTAAGTGTCTTTCCTAACCATTCTCAAAGTCTATTACGCAAGCGCGCAACATATCTGTTGGGAATTAAAGGTCTTTACACTTAGTACTACCAAGTCAAAAAGTTTGTACTGCTCAGATTATAACTAACAGTACTAAATGGTTAATACTGGTAGAGTAAAAGTTAGTACTGCTAGTACTAACTTAATACTGGTGAAGAAGAACTTTATACTGTTGCATGAAGATTAGTACTGATGAAGAGTTAAACGTGTTTTGTGATATGTATAGACTTATATTGTGTATATCTTATATAATTAGAAGATATGTTGATATATTTTAGAAGTTTAGAAGATTTGTACTTATCTTGTAAAGGACTCCTTGGTGTATAAAAGGAGATCCTAGGTTATGGTTTTAGATATTAGTTTTCCATAGTTCTCATAGCTTCAAGGTTGTAAACCCTAACACTATCAAAGAGTGTTCGTATTAATATATTGAAGCTTATTCTTTTGGTTATATTTTCTGTTTTGTCAAACATACATTACTGTTCCATTGGTTATACTTCTTAGTGATATAAACTAGATTTCACATAGTTTATATCATTCACTCAAAGTTTCATTCTTAGTACTTTTGGATTTATCCAAGAATACTAAATCTTACATCAAGCTAAGGAGTTAAAGATCTATTCATTAGTATCTACAATATCCTCTAATGTGTGAATGGTCCTTTCGCTTTGCCTATTGGTTTGCGGATGGTATGCCGTACTCATATCCAACTGAGTACCCATAGCCTTCTGAAATGACCTCCAAAAATACAACGCAAACCTAGGGTCACGGTTACAAAATGATTGATACTGGTATTCCATGTTTCGTGACTACTTTTTTCAAGTACACTCTTGCTAGTTTGTCCATAAGGTCAGTTTCCCTCATTGGTAAAAAGTGTGCAGACTTGGTGAGTCGGTCTACAATTACCCATATAGTATCGTTTCCACTTTTCGTCCTTGGGAGCTTGGTGACAAAATCCATGGTGATATTGTCCCACTTCCTTTGAGGAATCTCAGGTTGTACCAATAAGCCAGATGGTTTTTGGTGTTTAGCTTTAACTTTTAAATACGTCAAACACTTGCTAACATAGGTGGCAATGTCGGCTTTCATGTTAGGGCACCAGTATAATTGCTTCATGTCTTGGTACATTTTATCCGAACCCGGATGAACATAATATTTTGACTTGTGAGACTCATTCATAATTAGAGTCCTTAGATCACCATAGCATGGCAAGCAACTTCTATTGTTCAAACACAATGTTTCGTCCGCACGCGGTTCCAACTTCTCCTTCCTGGGTTTTTCTGGGTCCTTCGAATTTTCAATCAACATACCTCCCACATCTTCAGACTTGAGGTTTTCTGGTTTTATTGCCTCAGTTTGAGTCTCCAAAATTTGCTTGGGAAGATCCAAACCAATAGTAATAACTAAGGCTTGAACCTATAATGGCTTATTTCATTCCTTCCTGCTTAATGCGTCAGCCACTACGTTTGCTTTCCCCGGGTGATAACAAATTTCACAATTGTAATCACTAAGCAATTCCAACCAACGATATTATCTCATGTTCAATTCCTTCTGATCCAGGATATGTTGTAAACTCTTGTGGTCAGTGAACACGGTACATTTTGTCCCGTACAGATAATACCTCCAGATCTTCAAAGCGAACACTACTGCGCCTAACTCCAAATCATGAGTGGTATATATCTTCTCATGAACTTTCAGTTGTCGTGATGCATAAGCAATCACATTTTCTCTTTGCATTAGCACAACGCCCAAACCTTTGATCAAAACATCACAATAAGCGATAAAGTCTTCACTTCCTTCGGGTAAAGCCAGAATTGGTACACTACACAACTTCTGCTTTATCAATTGAAAAAATGTTTCTGCTTTGTCACTCCAATCAAACTTGACCTTATTTTGAGTAAGCTTGGTCATTGGCTTGGCGACATTTGAGAATCCTTCAACGCATCTTCGGTAGTAACCGGAAAGGCCTAAAAATTAACGAATCTTCGTTGCAGTCTTAGAAGATGCCCAATCTTTAATAGATTCAATATTGGCGGGGTCTACGTGAATACCCTGACTGTCAATCACGTGACCAAGGAACTATACTTTAGGAATCCAAAATTCAGATTCAGATAATTTGGCATACAACTGCTCCTTCTTAATCAACTCTAAGATTAACTTAAGATGCTTTTCATGCTCTTGCTGGCTCTTTGAGTAAATCAAAATATCGTCAATAAAGACAATCACGAATTTATCCAAATATGGTTTGCACACCCGATTCATGAGATCCATAAATACAGCAGGTGCATTAGTCAAACCAAACGGCATAACTTGAAATTCATAATGTCCATATCGAGTTCTGAACGCGGTTTTCAGAATGTCTTCTTCACGAACTCTTAGTTGATGATAACCCGACCTTAGGTCGATCTTCGAGTAGACACCCGACCCTTAAAGTTGATCGAACAAATCATCAATCCTTGGTAGTAGATAACGGTTCTTCACCGTTAGCTTATTCAATTCCCAGTAATCAATGCACATCCAGAACGTTCCATCCTTCTTGACAAACAAGACCGGAGCTCCCCAAGGTGAGGAACTAGATCTTATAAAGCCTTTGTCGGAATGTTCTTTCAGTTGGTTTGACAATTCTTTCATCTTGGAAGGAGCCAATTGATAAGGTGTCCGTGTTACTGGCACAGCACCAAGTATCAAATCGATTTGAAATTCCACTTGGCGGGTTGATGGAATACTCGGCAAGTCCTTGGGAAAAACTTTAGGAAAGTCTTGAACTATTGGTACGTCTTCAAGTCGCTTCTCCTTTAACTTGTCTTCCGCCTTTTTCGTAGTAACATGTGCCAAAAAGATGGGACTTCCCTTCAACAAATACTTTTGTGTTTTGGTGCTTGATATGATGTTTAATCGTGCTCGTATCCATTGTTGCTTCCATCACCATGAAAATGTTAAAATTTCATTTCTGAAGGGGACACGAACGAGTTTCTCATCACAAACGATTACGACATGATATTTAGCTAACCATTCCATACCGATAATAACGTCAATACTACCCATCTCTACAGGCATTAAGTCGATGTTGAATGGATGATTTAGAAAATTCAAAGTACAACCTCGTATAAGTGTATTAACCCAAATTATTCTATCGTCAGCTAACTCGACATCATAACCATGGTCTAGTGTAGTTAGGATGATATCAATAAAAGAACTAAATGTAGTAGATACGAAATTTCTATCGGCACCAGTATCAAATAAAATTGAAGCATAACGATTATTTAGGAGGAACGTACCCGTGACAACATTAGAGTTTAGATTTGTCCCGGCAGTGCCCACATCATAGGCTTTTGCTACATCATTACCATTCCCAGCCTGATTTCCCTGATTCCTGTTTTTCAACTTTGGGCTATTACTCCTGAAATGACCCTGAGCTCCACACTCATAGCAAGTGAGAACTCTTTGGTTTGTCCCTTGGGCTCTTTGGTTGTTGTTGGCAGCAGCAGGCTGACTTTTAAAGTTACAAGCCAAATAGCCAATCCTTTTTCAGTTAGTGCATTTAGGAGCACACTGTCCGTCATGGTGATAGTTGCATTTGGGGCACATAGGTTTGATTCCTCCATACGGTTTCTTCTCACCAGGCCCAGAAGTATAAGCTCGTGCCACTTTGTTCCTTTTAAATGGACGTTGTTGGTTTTGGTTGTTTCGAGAGGTGTCCTCAAACTTCCTCTTATTCTCAGCCTGACATTCAGTAATAGTGAGGATCTTTTTATCCATCAGTTCAGTGGCAAACTCAATTGCCTCCTGCATTGTCTTGGGCTTCGATGCCTTCACACTTCCATGTATCATATCGGGGAGACCACCGACATACTTTTCAACTACATCCGATTCCTAGGTAAACATTCTATCACACATCAATACCAACTCTTGAAAGCGTTGGTTGTAACTCAATACCCCTTGGGCAGTATTTATCGGTCATCATCTTCTTCAAGATTTTCCATGGCATTGCATATGCAACATCATTTCCGACATCCCTAACGTGGGAATTCCACCATGTCAAGGAGTTTCCTTATAGAGTAAACGTTGCAAATTTAACCTGACATGTGACAGTGCAGTTACTGATGTGGAAAACAGATTCCATCTTTTCTAACCATTGGGTTAGTCCGACAACCCCTTCAGTGCCTTTGAAATTCATAGGCTGGTACTTTAGGAAATTTGTGTAAGTGCATTCACGGACAGTAGATGCTTATGTTCTTCCGCCAGTTCCTGAGTCATGGCTGTCATCGCCATTTCTGCTCCTGTCCGCATCACGTTCTGCCAACACAGCAACAACTCCTCGCTCTATTAGTTTCCTAAGTTGAGCATCGGTGACAGGTGTGGAGGTAGGGGTGGTTGTTGTGGCTGGTGATGCCCTTGTGGTTCTTTTCCTTGGTGCCATTTTCTTCAAAATTACAAGAAATATAATACATGTTAGATTTCATACAATCATAAACACAACATGACATATGCATAATAAATAAAACGAGATCACAACCCACAGTGAAATATACAACTGAAGTGAAATCAACAAACTTATATAATTATTTTCTAAATTATAGAAAATTTTCTATTTTTGATCTTTTATTGATTTTGGAGAAAATCGTCGGATTTAAATAAAAGAGCTATGCGTTAAAAATTTAACCGTTTTTTAGCAACGAGAAATCAACGACTTCGTATTTTGGCCTCGAATGCCAATTTTATTTTATTTTATATAAAAATTTTATTTTAAAAGTTTACATGTGCAACCGAGTTAAATTTTTGCGTTTTAGGAAAAAGTGTCGGACTAGGAAAGGTTTTAGGGCCCGAGACTTATAAGTATTATTAGTTAGGAAGAAGTGGGCCAAAACCCACTCCTCCCTTTTTGCTTAGACCGGCCATAAGCCCAAAAACATACACCCTCATACTTTTAATCCACTTAATTTGACCCACTAGCTAAATTAGGCCCAAGACCCATGTCCAATACCCCTTTCTTTTATATAACTCGACACACACATACTGTGAATCCAAACACAGACAAATTTTTTTTTTCTTCTTTCCCTCTCCTTCTTTCTGTTCTTCGACACAACCCACCAAAAACCACCAATTGATCTCTAAAACCCCATTTAATCTACTCCTTTTTACCTTAAATCAACACCACTATAAACCCTAATCATTCTCCAATGATAAAAATCTCCATGCAACAAGTTTAGAAAAATCAATTATTTTTCAAGAATCAATATGTTGAGGTTTGATCTAATTGTTGGGTACAAGATGACTTAAAAAGTGTTATTGAAGAAGTTGTTGCAAGATTTAAGTCAAAAAAATTAGGATTTTGGTTTCTTGGTTGTGTGGTGCCGCGGCATAGGCTCAAACCCACATAGGGTTTGTGTTGTTGATCATCATCTTGTAAAAACCTCATTGTAAGTATCCTTTATTTTTAGTTGTTTTGATTAATCAAGGTTTATTTGAGCATGCATTGGTTTTGATTGAAACCTTGTGGTCATGCATGTTCATAGGAAAGTTAGACATTGATTTGATCATGGTGTTGAAGGGATATTATGATAATAGATTGAATGTGGTTATTGATTGAGTATGTGGATGGCGAAATTGAGGCTTAGAAGCTTAGATATTAGGCGAAACACAAGGATTTTGGGGACTGTTTTGGGGACAGCAGCTTGTCGCCCCATTTCCTCAAAATTTTTGGCTTGTGCCTACTGAGATTATTTGATATTTGGAAAATAGACACTTAGGGGATCATGTGGTAAATTGGATGCTCAACCAACTCCTCCGGATGAAGGAGTTAATGGTTCAATTTCGGATCAAGGGTCAAAATCTGACCTTAATATAAAACGTGTTAATCTCTAAATTTTTGAACTAAAAGTTTGGGTTTTAATGCATGAATCAGTACTAGACACATAAGAAAGACTCCAGCACTTGGCCTCACATTCATAGCTATTTTAGATTAAGAATTATGCACTTTTCCGTAAGGGATAGAAGTTCAGCCAACTTTCTGGTTTGACCTTCGGTTAGTAAAAATCCATTTCCCATGGATTGGTGAATGGTATGATTGATTGGCCAAATGTTTTGAAAACTAGACTTAAGTGTCTTTCCAGGGGTGAAGGTCTCATTGTTTTACCTTTTATAGATTAAGAGATACAATGGCATGAAGTTGACTAAAATCTGGAAAACAAGTTTTCTGTTTTGAGTTTCAGTTAGTAAAATGGACTTTTCTCTTAAATGGTAAACAATTGGAATGATTGGCTTAATGTTCTGGAAAGTAGACTCCAAGGGCTTTCTAGAGGTGAAAGCCTCACTTTCATAGCCTTAATGGTTTGAGAGCAATGCTCTCATGAATCTGACCCAAACCAGAAAATAGACTTTTACGTCTAGTTTTAGAAAAATAAAAGTGCGACCATCTGTAAAAGTTGGTTTGATAAGCGATACCTTAGTAGATTTCTTATTGAGCTATGTACAGTCTACATCTAATTTAGAGATAAAAACACCTTGGTTAAATCTCGGTTCAATGTTGCACATGTCTTGCATTTTTATAAACAAGTTATATATATACTATGTAAAAGTATTGGAATACTTTATAACACTATGTCGCGACTTATTATGTAGGTTCCCGATTAATTACTGGCGTTTCTCGTGGTCTTGATTTCTCCTTTCTCTGTTTCTTCTTTAAAAACTTTTTGGGTGGGGGGAGGGTTTCATAAGCCTCGCCTTTACTTTTACTGTTTTATTGAAAACATGCGAGGAGATAATAGCTGTTTTTAAATCTTGAACACAAAGATTGTTTGGTATGCTGACCGTCTGAATTATATTTATTTTTTTCTTGCACGTGTACTATCGCATCAAAGTCCCTAATTCATGAACGCTTTAATTGCTTGGATTAGTGAGCGCTAATACATTTGATAGATCTATTGGGGCTGACATCCCCCGTCCGGGGTCTGGATCCATTGTGGGGAACCCTTGAACGGACGATTTGTGATTAGAGAAATGAGGTATATTAGCGATGATACCTCGTGTGGGGGCAAAGTAATTGTTATTCATATGGGTAATTTTATTACATATGTCGGTTGATGTTAATGCTTGAGGTGTCATGTGCTCGGTGCAAATATTTATATAACTTGTTTGATCCACAACGTTTATAAGATGGATGTTATTAAATAAACTTGTGTTCATATTATGGTTTATGAAAACTCTATGAATTCACTTAACGTTTCGTTGACTTTTTAGCATGTTTTATCTTAGGAAATCAAGGATGATGGATGACTTGGAGCTCACGAGGATGGTCTTGCGTGGTTTTTGTTTGAACTTTTAAATATCCCCATGTTGAAATGTTTATGATACAATTTGGTATTTTGTGAATTTGATCTTATGATGGGCGACTTTTATGGTATTACGGTTTAACCATATGTCGAATATAGGATATTGTTCAAACTTGTTATTTTGGGACCAATGTTATTATAACGTCTTTTTTGAGTCGTTTTTTATGAATTATGTGTGATTGTGCTAGGAAGTAACACCCATATATGTTCCGATGCGTTGTCCCGAAAATGGGGGTGTTACAGATTGGTATCAAGAGCCATAAGTTATAGAGAACTAGGTCAACTTTTCAAAAACCTAAACTATAACTATATTTTTTTTGGGTTACGCACGCAAAGACTCCTCGTGGCATTCATCCAGTCATCCCTGTAAGTTTACTTTTAAAGTAATGGTTTATGCTTTATGCTTGATTAATCATGGACGAGTAGTATTTATGAAGTAAATACTGTAATATGTATATATGATGATATAATACATATGGATTATTATGTTAAACAAAAGAGATTTGTTTATGTATAAAGATTAAATGAATATTATTCATGGATTATTGGAATTATTTTGGATGAATATTTATTCATGTATATTTTATATAAGTTGATTTTACGATATAGTGACCTTATGCATTATTTTGCATGATTGCAGATAATCATGGCAAATGTACCCTCAAATGATCCTAACGTCGATGCTCCTGCTAATGTGCCTGCTCCTGCAAATCCCGAAAACGCACCGGCTCAACCCGTAGGTCATGGAGATGGTTTTCACCCCTGGGTTGGGGGTAATATCCCTAATAATCAAAATGGTTGGATGGAAGAGGACCCGGAAGAGGATCCGGAAGAGGACCCGGAAGAGGATCCGGAAGAAGACCCAGAAGAGGATCCGGAAGAGGACCCGGAAGAGGATCCGGAGGAAAATAATGATGATGATTGGGAAATGGATGATGAGGCGGAAGTAATTGAGCCTTATACAGGTGACGACTTGAATAATCCACCACCTCCAATTTCTGAAGACGAAGAGACACCTCCTACTTCTCCTGTTATCCCTGATGCTGATGGTCAGCCTATCCCTCCCATTGCTTCGTTTGGTCAAAACTTTCATTTTGGTGAGAGTTCGTCTACTGCAAATCTTTTGACTGGAAATTCTAAGGTTGTTCCGACCGGTCCTATGGGTCCAAATTTGGGGGCGATTTGGAGGAGGATGAGAGATATGGAAAAATTAATGATGGAAAGGATCGATACTGAAGGAAGAATAAAAAGGAAGTTTAAGGAACAAGATCGTCATTTTGTGGGCCTAGGCTGTGACAATATTGGGATAGATCGTACGGTGAGAAAGGTGATGTCAAATTTGTCTGGATTGAAGGAATTAGTCAAGGGTTTAAGTGATCGATTTGATGAGTATGAAAGGAGCAGGGTTTTCAAGGACAAGAAAATTCGTTTCTTTTTTTTTTTTTTAGAGGAGGAGTTGTGAATGGAAAGGAACAGGAAGGACTTTTACGAGAATTAGTGGACTTATGGTGTCGAATGCTTCAAAAGTGTCAAAAGTCTGAAGATGGTCTTACTGTGCCTTCTGGTTCGCAAGTCAGAAAACCACTTGCTGAGCCCTTTGCTCGATATGCCCCTACTCCGCATTCTGATGATCCCTATGTTGTTGCTAGAGATGCTCCTGCTACTATTACCACCTCTGACAGTGATGATGATGATGATACCGCCTTTATGGACTCGCAGCCCTATGAGCCGCGTGGATCACCACGTGACTCACAGTAGTTTTAGTATCATTTTAGCTTTTATTATTTTTTGAAATCACCTAATTAATCGCGAATGTCGTTTTGTAGGATTCGTACTAATGATTGTAATGGCATGCGCCACATTTTTGTGAAACAGATGCAACCATGTACTGAAATCTTTGTGATGAATGACTAATGGCTACTTTGACGTTCTACTTGATGTGTTGTGAATTCTTTTATGTTGTGATTATTTGTACATGTTATGATCATATCATTGTATGAGTACTCATTTCATTTCTTTACGTTATGGTTAAGTTGTTTGTACATGATATGAATATGTCATGGTATGAAAACTCACGTGATCTTTCTTTGTGTTGTGACAGAACTATGCCGCCTAAAAGAAGCTCAAGAGGAGACCCACCTCCCCCGTTGACACAGGATATTGTAAATCGTATGATACAGGAAAGTGTTGAAGCCACCATCCGGGCTGAGCGAGAAAGAGTTCAAAATGAAGCAAGTCATGCTGGAGGACCCAATGTTGCTCCCGCTGCTCGGGAATGTACTTTCGCAGATTTCATGAAGTGTAGCCCTATCACCTTTCGTGGAAACGAAGGAGCAGTAGGTCTAATCAGATGGATTGAGAAGACGGAGATGGTTTTCACTGTGAGCAAATGTACCGAAGGTAACAAAGTGGTGTTCGCTGCTGCCACCTTTCAGGATCGGGCCCTGACATGGTGGAACTCACAAGTGGCTACTTTGGGAATGGAAGCCGTGACAAGGAAAACATGGGCAGAAATGAAGGTAATGATGACGGAGGAATTTTGTCCTCCTGAGGAGATCCAAAGGATGGAATATGAACTATGGAACTTAAGGGTTAAGGATACGGATATCTCCTCTTATACCACCCGTTTTAATGAACTAGCATTACTGTGTCCTGGAATGGTGCCCACGGAACAAAAGAAGGTTGAGGCCTATATCCGTGGATTGTCTGAAAATATCAAAGGGGAAGTTACATCGTCTGAACCAACAACTATGAACAAGGCTGTGCGGATGGCGCACACTTTAATGGAACAGAAGGTCAAAGCAAGAGCAGAGAGAGAAGCTGATAACAAGAAAAGGAAGTGGGAGAACTTCCAAGGAGGCAGTAGTAGTGGTGGTGGAAATAACAATAGTAACCGGAACAACAACAACTACTCCAACAATCGTAACTACAACAACAACCGTAACCACAATCAAAACCAGTACCGAAACAACCAAAACAATCAGAGGCACGGCAATGTTAGAGCAATGACAAATGTTGGAAACCAAAACAAAAATGAAGCTGGGCAAAACGTGAAGTGTAACAAAGTGTGGATGCAAACAGTATGGAAATCTGTCCAATCGAAGTGCAATAAATGTGGGGAAAATTGGTCAAAAGTAGGTGAGTGTTGGTCGAAGGTGGTAGCGACTGGTGCAAATGCCCAGCCGATTGTGACATGCTACGGATGTGGGGAAAAGGGCACATAAGGCTTAAAATTGTCCTGCGAGGAACAACCCAGGAGGAAGTGGAGCCCGTGGCCAAGCATATGCTTTGAGAGATGGTGACCAGAACTTAGGACCAAATGTGGTGACGGGTATGTTCTTACTTAATAACCGTTACGCTAAAGTCTTATTTGATTCGGGGTCCGATAAAAGTTTTGTGAATGTTAATTTTAGTCATCTGATTGATATAGAACCCGTTAAAGTAGACCATAGCTATGAAGTAGAATTGGCTGATGGAAGGGTGGTTAGTACCAATACTATTCTAAGAGGTTGTGCTTTAAACTTAGTAAACCACCTATTCAATATTGACCTTATGCCCATAGAACTGGGAACATTTGATGTAATTATTGGAATGGATTGGTTGGTCTTGCATGACGCTGTCATTGTGTGTGGGAAGAAGGAAGTGCACGTGCCCCTTAAAAAGAGGACATTGGTAGTGAAGGGTGATGATGGTGTGTCTCGATTGAAGGTGGTGTCGTGCATGAAAGTCAAGAAGTATGTGGATCGTGGGAGTTATTTGTTTGTTGCTCAAGTCGTTGAAAAGGAACCAGCAGAAAGACGTCTGGAGGATGTGCCTATTATTCGTGAATTCCCGGATGTATTTCCCGAAGACTTGCCAGGACTCCCACCGTCCCGACAAGTGGAGTTTGTGATTGAATTGGTTCCAGGAGCCGCTCCTGTGGCACGTGCGCCTTATCGCTTAGCACCGTCAGAAATGAAAGAATTGGCTAAGCAGTTGCAAGAGTTATCGGATAAAGGATTTATTCGACCGAGTTCATCACCGTGGGGAGCTCCAGTATTGTTTGTAAAGAAGAAGGATGGATCGTTTCGCATGTGCATAGACTATCGCGAACTAAACAAATTGACAATCAAGAATCGTTATCCTCTCCCAAGGATCGATGATCTATTTGACCAACTTCAAGGCTCGAGCGTGTACTCGAAGATTGATTTGCGGTCCGGTTATCACCAACTTCGTGTTCGAGAAAAGGATATTCCAATCACGGCATTCAGGACTCGTTATGGCCACTACGAATTTCAAGCTATGCGTTCTGATTGACGAATGCCAAAAAACTTTTCGCAAGTATTTATGGATTTGATAAATGGGTATGGTAGCGTTTTCTCGACAAATTTGTAATTGTGTTATCGAGGAATATCCTTTTTTATTCAAGAACAGGGAGGGCATTAAAGAGCCCTAAGAATTATTTGGAATTACTTTAGAAAGAGAAGCTGTTATGCGAAAGTTTTCGAAATGTGAATTTTGGTTAGATTCTGTGAAATTTCTCGGTCACGTGATTAATAGTCAGGGTGTTCACGTGGACCCAGCAAAGATTGAAGCAATACAGAGTTGGTCTGCTCCGAAGTCTCCGACTGAGGTAAGGCAGTTCTTAGGGTTAGCTGGCTATTATCGGAGATTCATCGAGGGTTTCTCTTTAATCGCCAAGCCACTTACCAAGCTAACTCAAAAGAATAAGGCGTACGAGTGGGGCGAAGAAGAAGAGGAGGCCTTTCAGCTGTTGAAGGGTAAATTATGTAGTGCTCCTATTTTGGCATTGCCAGAAGGATCCGAAGATTTTGTTGTGTACTGTGATGCTTCGTTGAAAGGTTATGGAGCTGTGTTGATGCAGCGTGAGAAGGTCATCGCGTATGCATCCCGGCAATTAAGGACTCATGAGGAGAATTATATGACCCATGATTTGGAATTGGGTGCGGTAGTTTTTGCTCTTAGACTGTGGAGGCATTATTTGTATGGTGTGAAGTGCACAGTGTTTACGGATCATAAAAGCCTTCAATATATTTTGGACCAAAAGGAACTAAACATGAGGCAGCGAAGATGGATAGAACTCTTGAGCGATTACGATTGTGAAATCCGTTATCACCCGGGAAAAGCTAATGTGGTGGCCGATGCTCTAAGTAGGAAGGAAAGGGAAAAGCCCTTGAGGGTGAGATCCTTGATGCTTACGGATCATAAGGACTTAATGCAACAAATTATTGAAGCTCAAGTTGAATCCTTAAAGGAGGGAAATGTGAAGAAGGAAAATCTTGGAAGGATGCAAAAGCAAATCTTTGAAATTCGCACAAATGGAATAAGTTATCATGACAAGCGCATATGGTTGCCGCTTCATGGAGGATTAAGAGATGTAATTATGCATGAGTCGCATAAATCCAAATATTCGATTCACCCGGGGTCTACTAAAATGTATCAAGATTTATAGAGGTTATATTGGTGGCCGAATATGAAGGCTGATATCGCCACATATATCGACAAGTGCTTAACATGTGCCAAGGTTAAGGCGGAACACATAAAACCATCAGGCTTGCTTCAGCAACCGGAAATTCCCGAATGGAAATGGGGAAAAGTGACCATGGATTTCGTGTCTGGACTTCCAAGGACCCCAAGCGGTTACGATTCGATTTGGGTCATCGTGGACCGACTGACTAAATCAGCTCACTTTTTACCAATGAAAAAGACCGATAGTATTGAGAAGCTTGCTCATTTGTATCTGAAAGAGATTGTGTGTAGGCATGGTGTGCCCGTGTCGGTTATTTCTGACAGAGATAGTTTGTTCACATCGAGGTTTTGGGTATCTCTCCAAAAGGCCTTGGAGACTCAATTGGACTTAAGTATCGCTTACCACCCGGAAATGGATGGGCAAAGCGAGAGGACTATCCAAACATTGGAAGACATGCTTAGGGCATGTGTGATTGATTTTGGAAGCAGTTGGGATAGACACTTGCCTTTAGTTGAGTTCTCTTACAATAATAGTTACCATGCTAGCATTAAGGCCGCTCCGTTTGAAGCTTTGTATGCGCGAAAGTGTAGGTCGCCAGTTTGTTGGAGTGAGGTTGGGGAAAGCCAACTCACTGGCCCAGAATTGGTTCGAGAAACCACAGAAAAGATAGTTCCAATTAAGAACCATTTGTTAACCACTAGGAGTCGACAAAAGAGCTATGCTGATCTTAAAAGAAGATTGACGGAATTTGAGGTAGGTGACAAGGTTATGTTAAAAGTATCACCATGGAAGGGTGTCATACGTTTTGGTAAACGTGGGAAGTTAAGTCCACGATTTGTTGGGCCATTCAAAGTTATTGAAAGAATTGGGCCCGTGGCCTACAAGTTGGAATTGCCCGATAAGCTTCGTGGAATTCATAACACTTTCCATGTCTCTAACCTCAAGAGATGCTTTGTGAATGATGATGTGGTCATTCCATTAGATGAAGTTCAGCTCGACAACAAACTGCATTTTATCGAGGAACCGGTGGAGATTATGGATAGACAGGTGAAACGGCTGAAGCAGAGTCGGATTCCGATCATTAAAGTTCGTTGGAACTCGCAGCGAGGACCGGAGTTCACATGGGAGCGTGAGGACTTCTTTAGGATCAAGTATCCTCATCTCTTTGAGAGAAGATACGTGGCAAGACAGGACAAGCGCCGGGACGTCGCTTCTTAAAGGAGGGAAAACTGTAAGAACCCGAATTTAAGGTCATTATTTATTTTGACTTATATAATATTTTTCTAAATTTTAGAAAATATTCTATTTTATTATTTTGTCGATTTTGGAGAAAATCGTAGGATTTGAAAAAAAAATAAAAATAAAAATAAAAATGCTATGCGTTAAAAATTTAACCGTTTCTAAGCAACGAGAAATCAACGACTTCGTATTTTGGCCTCGAATGCCAATTATATTTTATTTTATATAAACTTTTATTTTTAAAAATTTACGTGTGCAACCGAGTTAAATTTTGCGTTTTAGGAAAAAAAAAATGTCGGACTAGGAAAGGTTTTAGGGCCCGAGACTTATAAGTATTATTAGTTAGGAAGAAGCGGGCCGAAACCCACTCCTCTCTTTTTGCTCTAACCGGCCATAGGCCCAAAAACCATACACCCTTATGTTTTAAACCACTTAATTAACCCATTAGTTAAATTAGGCCCAAGACCCAAACCCAATACTTTTATTTATATATCTCGACACACACTCTGTACAATTAAAACACAGACAAAAAAAAAGAAATTCTTCTCTCCTCCTTCTTCTTGGTTCGACACATAAACCACCAAAACCCTTAATTGATCATCAAAACCCTATTAAATCTTCTCTTTTTCACCTTAAATCAACACTATTATAAACCCTAATCCTTCCCCAATGATAAAATCAACCATGCATTGATTTAGAAAAATCTTGAATTGAAGAACTTGAAGATTTTTAAGGTTTGGATTTGATTAGAGGCTACAAGAATGATAAAGGGGTAATTAGAGTTTGATTGTGAAGGATTTGGATAAATTAAAATCAAGATAAATCTTGGGTTCTTGCCCTCTTGATTTCGGCAGCCCACCCCTCCCCAACTAGGGATTTTGTTTGATCTTTTCTTTAGCCCCATTGTAAGTTAATTATACTCTTTAAGTTCCCTTCTTTTCCTTGCTTTGATTTTGTGAAATGCATGTTCTTGATTGTGATCTTCATAGTCATGCATGTACTTTTTATGGTTGATCTTGATAAATTAGTGTAAGTGGTGAAAAAAATGGTTATTGATGATGTACTTTGATGATTAGTAGCCTTGCATGATGATTGATGGTGGTTTGGATGAGTATAAAATAGGTTTAGAAGGATCGTCTAGGGACTGTTTTGGGGACAGCAGCTTGTCGCCCCATTTCCTCAAAATTTTTGGCCTGTGCCTACTGAGATTATTTGATATTTTAAAAATAGACACTTAGAGGATCATGTGGTAAATTGGATGCTCAACCAACTCCTCCGGATGAAGGAGATATGGTCAATTTACGATCATGGGTCAAATCTGGACCTTTGAATATAAAACGTGTTAATCTCCAAATTTTTGAACTAAAAGTTTGGGTTTTAATGCATGACTCAGTACTAGACACATAAGAAAGACTCCAGCACTTGGCCTCACATTCATAGCTATTTTAGATTAAGAATTATGCACTTTTCCGTAAGGGATAGAAGTTCAGCCAACTTTCTGGTTTGACCTTCGGTTAGTAAAAATCCATTTCCCATGGATTGGTGAATGGTATGATTGATTGGCCAAATGTTTTGAAAACTAGACTTAAGTGGCTTTCCAGGGGTGAAAGCCTCATTGTTGTACCTTTTATAGATTAAGAGATACGATGGCATGAAGTTGACTAAAATCTGGAAAACAAGTTTTCTGTTTTGAGTTTCAGTTAGTAAAATGAACTTTTCTCTTAAATGGTAAACAATTGGAATGATTGGCTTAATGTTCTGGAAAGTAGACTCCAAGGGCTTTCTAGAGGTGAAAGCCTCACTTTCATAGCCTTAATGGTTTGAGAGCAATGCTCTCATGAATCTGACCCAAACCAGAAAATAGACTTTTACGTCTAGTTTTAGAAAAATAAAAGTGCGACCACTTAGTAAAAGTTAAGATTTGATAAGCGATACTTAGTAGACTTTTAATTGAGTGTATGTACAGGTCCTACATCTAATTTAGAAATAGAAACACCTTGGTTAAATCTCGGTTCAATGTTGCACATGTTTTGCATTTTATTAAACTAGTTATTATATAACTATGTATAAGTATTGGAATACTTTATAACATTATGTCGCGACTTATTATGTAGGTCCCGAATAATTTCTTGGAGTTTCTCGTGGTCTCGATTTCTCGCTTGCTCTCGTCTCTTCTTTTACTTGGTGAGTTCATAGCCTCGCCTTTACTTTTAATGTTTTATTGAAAACCCGCGAGGGAGATACATGCTTGTTTTAAAATTGAACACAAGATTGTTTGGTATGCTGGACCCGTTCCTGAATTATATTTTGCACGAGTACCTATCGCATAAAGTCCCTAATTTCATGAACCGCTTAATTGCTTGGATTAGCGAGCGCTAATACATTTGATAGATCTATTGGGGCTGACATCCCCCGTCCGGGGTTTGGATCCATTGTGGGAACACCCTTGAACGGACGATTTGTGATTAGAGAAATGAGGTATATTAGCGATGATACCTCGTGTGGGGGCAAAGAAAATTGTTTATTTCATATGGTAATTTATTACATATGTGGTTGATGTTAACGCTTGAGGTGTCATGAGCTCGGTGCAAATATTTATATAACTTGTTTGATCCACAATGTTATAAGATGATGTATAAAATAAAACTTGTGTTCATATTATGGTTTATGAAAACTCTATGAATTCACTCAACGTTTCGTTGACTTTTTAGCATGTTTTATCTCAGGTAATCAAGGATGATGGATGACTTGGAGCTCACGAGGATGGTCTTGCGTGGTTTTTGTTTGAACTTCTAAATATCCCCATGTTAAATGTCTACGATACAATTTGGTATTTTGTGAAACTTGACCTTATGATGGGTGACTTTTATGGTACTATGGTTTAACCATATGTTGAATATGGGATATTGTTCAAACTTGTTATTTTGGGACCAATGTTATTATAACGTCTCTTTTGAGTCGTTCTTTATGAATTATGTGTGATTGTGCTAGGAAGTAACACCCATATATGTTCCGCTGCGCTGTCCCGAAAATGGGGGTGTTACAGATACTCAGATCTCCATTCTATGATAGGATATTTCTTGTCAAGTATCTCATAATCTAATTCCTTATCCTTATCAGAAACTATAGTGAAACACAATCTTAACTCTTCATCGTCTTTAGAAGTGAACTTTCTTTTCTTAGATTTCATCTTCTTCCTTATACCAAGATTTCTTTTTCTAGTTCATTCTTCTTCTTTAATTTCCCCCTTAATACTGTCATCTTTCTTTATTCTTTTCTTAGAAGCATCAGTAACTTGTTCATTCATCTCCTTGATTACTTTTTCATCTTCAGCAGAAACAATAGCAATGAAACTATCATCACACCTTTTTATCTTGTCATACAAAGCTTTTATTTCTTCAAAACTCTTGGTCTTCAGATCAGAATGCTTCTTGCCACCAACATGTTTCAAATAAGTCATCATTTGGTTCCTAAGCTGATTTCTTGAAGGAGGTTTATTTATGATAGCTTCAGATCTTTGTTGAGCAAGAAATCTTCTTTGGGCAGCAATGCTATTATGAAGAAGTTTGGCTCTTTGCTCAAAAGTATACATTTCTCTCTCTTCCTCTTGAAGTTTTTCAGCAAGTATCTTGTCAGCATTAATTCTTGCCTGAATGAAATCATATTCATTAGAGAGTGCAGCCTTTGTAGCTTCTTCCTCACCTAACTTTTTTACTTCTTATTCTACTTCCCAATCCTCTTGCACCTTTCTGGCCACCTCTTCATCCCTAGCAAGCTGCTTAAATTTCTTTTCAGCTTCAGTAATACCTTCTGATTCAGTATCAGATTTATCTTCCTCTTCAATTTTCTTTTTGCCTTTATATTTTGGATCAATCTTGGGAAGAGGCTTTAAAGTTAATAATGATCTTGTTGAAGTAGGCCTAGGTCTCTTAGTCTCCTCAACATCCTTAAGCTCTACTTCTTTTTCTTTTTCTTTGAACTTCTCCTTGTTCTGACTCATTATGATAAGGACTTGTGCAATAGTCTCATCATCACCAAATATTATTGGAGTAGTTGTAGTTGGAGCTGTCTGAGTAGCACTTCTTCCTTCATTTTGATCAACAATACCTTCATCTGGTCTGTCGGTACTACCTTCTTCCTTGTCAGTACTAACTTTTTACTTGTCAGTACCTTCCTCTGGTTTGTCGGTACTAACTTCTTCCTTGTCAATACTAACTTTTGGTTGAGCAGTATTAAGTGCATCTTCAGTACTAACTTCCTTTTTTGCACTTTTCTTCTCTTCATGCACTACATATCTTGTCCTCCCCACATCTTGAGCATCCTCAGTCTCCATATAGTCAATTGCATCATCATTATGCTCATCAAAAGCTGGATCTTTATGTATATATGATGATATAATGCATATGGATTATTATGTTAAACAAAAGAGATTTGTTTATGTATAAAGATTAAATGAATATTATTCATGGGTTATTGGAATTATTTTGGATGAATATTTATTCATGTATATTTTATATAAGTTGATTTTATGATATAGTGACCTTATGCATTATTTTGCATGATTGCAGATAATCATGGCAAATGTACCCTCGAATGATCCTAATGTCGATGCTCCTGCTAATGTGCCTGCTCCTGCAAATCCCGAAAACGCACCGGCTCAACCCGTAGGTCATGGAGATGGTTTTCACCCCTGGGTTGGGGGTAATATCCCTAATAATCAAAATGGTTGGATGGAAGAGGACCCGGAAGAGGATCCGGAAGAGGACCCGGAAGAGGATCCGGAAGAGGACCCGGAAGAGGATCCGGAAGAGGACCCGGAAGAGGATCCGGAGGATAATAATGATGATGACTGGGAAGTGGATGATGAGGCGGAAGTAATTGAGCCTTATACGGGTGACGACTTGAATAATCCACCACCTCCAATTTCTGAAGACGAAGAGACACCTCCTACTTCTCCTGTTATCCCTGATGCTGATGGTCAGCCTATCCCTCCCATTGCTTCGTTTGGTCAAAACTTTCATTTTGGTAAGAGTTCGTCTACTGCAAATCTTTTGACTAGAAATTCTAAGGTTGTTCCGACCGGTCCCATGGGTCCAAATTTGGGGACGATTTGGAGGAGGATGAGAGATATGGAAAAATTAATGATGGAAAGGATCGATACTGAAGGAAGAATAAAAAAGAAGTTTAAGGAACAAGATCGTCATTTTGTTGGCCTAGGTTGTGACAATGTTGAGATAGATCGTACGGTGAGAAAGGCGATGTCAAAATTGTCTGGAGTGAAGAAGTTAGTCAAGGGTTTGAGTGATCGATTCGATGAGTATGAAAGGAGCAAGGTTTTCAAGGACAAGAAAATTATGGAGGAGGAGTTGGTGAATGAAAGGAACAGGAAGGACTTTTACTAAGAATTCGGTGAATATATGTGTCGAATGCTTCAAAAACATCAAAAGTCTAAAGATGGTCTTCCTGTGCCTTCCGGTTCGCAAGTCAGAAAACCACCTGCTGAGCCCTTTGCCAGATCTACCCCTGCTCTGCGATCTGATGATCCCTATGTTGTTGCCAGAGACGCTGCTGCTGCTATTACCACCTCTGACAGTGATGATGATGATGATACCGCCTTCATGGACTCGCAGCCCTATGAGCCGCGTGGATCACCACGTGACTCACAGTAGTTCTAGTATCATTTTAGCTTTTATTATGTTTTGAAATCACTAACAACCGGACATGTCGGTTTGTAGGATTCGTACTAATGATTGTAATGGCATGCGCCATATTTTTGTGAAACAGATGCAACCATGTACTGAAATCTTTATGATGAATGACTAATGGCTACTTTGACATTCTACTTGATGTGTTGTGAATTCTTTTATGTTGTGATTATTTGTACATGTTATGATCATATCATTGTATGAGTACTCATTTCATTTCTTTACGTTATGGTTAAAGTTGTTTGTACATGTTATGGATATATCATGGTATAAAAACTTATGTGATTTGTTTGTGTGGTGATCAAGTTGTTTGTACATGATATGGATATGTCATGGTATGAAAACTCACGTGATCTTTCTTTGTGTTGTGACAGAACTATGCCGCCTAAAAGAGGCTCAAGAGGAGACCCACCTCCCCCATTGAAACAAGATACCGTAAATCGTATGATACAGGAAAGTGTTGAAGCCGCCATCTGGGCTGAGCGAGAGAGAGTTCGAAATGAAGCAAATCATGCTGGAGGACCTAATGTTTCTCCCGTTGCTCGAGAATGTACTTTCGCAGATTTCATGAAGTGTAGCCCTATCACCTTTCGTGGAAACGAAGGAGCAGTAGGTCTAATCAGATGGATTGAGAAGACGAAGATGGTTTTCACTGTGAGCAGATGTACCGAAGGTAACAAAGTGGTGTTCGCTGCTGCCACCTTTTAGGATCGGGCCCTAACATGGTAGGACTCACAAGTGGCTACTTCAGGAATGGAAGCCGTGACAAGAAAAACATGGGCAGAAATGAAGGTAATGATGACGGAGGAATTTTGTCCTCCTGAGGAGATCCAAAGGATGGAATATGAACTATGTAACTTAAAGGTTAAGGATATGGATATCTCCTCTTATACCACCCGTTTTAATGAACTATGGAACTTAAAGGTTAAGGATATGGATATCTCCTCTTATACCACCCGTTTTAATGAACTAGCATTACTGTGTCCCGGAATGGTGCCCACGGAACAAAAGAAGGTTGAGGCCTATATCCGTGGATTGTCTAAAAATATCAAAGGGGAAATTACATCGTCTGAACCAACAACTTTAAACAAAGCCGTGCAGATGGCGCACACTTTAATGGAACAGAAGGTCAAAGCAAGGGCAGAGAGAGAAGCTAATAACAAGAAAAGGAAGTGGGAGAACTTCCAAGGAGGCAGTAGTAGTGGTGGTGGAAATAATAATAGTAACCGGAACAACAACAACTACTCCAATAACCGTAACTACAACAGTAACCGTAACAACAATCAAAACCAGTACCGAAACACCAACCGAAACAACCAAAACAATCAGAGGCATGGTAATGTTAGAGCAATGACAAATGTTGGAAACCAAAACACAAATGAAGCTGGGCAAAACATGAAGTGTAACAAGTGCGGGATGCAACACTACGGAAACTGTCCAATCAAAAATGTTGGTCGAAGGTGGTAGCGACTGGTGCAAATACACAGCCGATTGTGACATGCTACGGATGTGGGGAAAAAGGCCACATTAAGGCTAATTGTCCTGCGAGGACTTGCCCGGACTCCTTCCGTCCCGACAAGTGGAGTTTGTGATTGAATTGGTTCCAGGAGCCGCTCCTGTGGCGCGTGCGCCTTATCGATTAGCACCGTCAGAAATGAAAGAATTGGCTAAGCAGTTGCAAGAGTTGTCGGATAAGGGATTTATTCGACCGAGTTCATCACCGTGGGGAGCTCCAGTATTGTTTGTAAAGAAGAAGGATGGATCGTTTCGCATGTGCATAGACTATCGTGAATTAAACAAATTGACAATCAAGAATCGTTATCCTCTCCCAAGGATCGATGATCTATTTGACCAACTCCAAGGCTCGAGCGTGTATTCGAAGAATCGTTATGGTTTTACATTCGATGTTCAATGAATGATTCGATATGGTATGGTTGTACATTAGAGGTTCAACGAATGATTCGATATGGTATGTTTGTACATTAAAGGTTCAACGGATGATTCGATATGGTATGGTTGTACATTTGACGTTCAACAAATGAGTCGATATGGTATGGTTTTACATTAGAGGTTCAACGAATGATTTGATATGGTATAGTTGTACATTAGAGGTTCAACGGATGATTCGATATGGTATGTTTGTACATTAGAGGTTCAACGGATGATTCGATATGGTATGGTTGTACATTAGAGGTTCAACGGATGATTCGATATGGTATGGTTGTACATTTGACGTTCAACAAATGAGTCGATATGGTATGGTTTTACATTAGAGGTTCAACGAATGATTTGATATGGTATAGTTGTACATTAGAGGTTCAACGGATGATTCGATATGGTATGGTTGTACATTCGACATTCACCGGATGAGTCGATATGGTATGGTTGTACATTAGAGGTTCAACGAATTATTCAATATGGTATGGTTGTACATTCAACGTTCAATGGATAAGTCGATATGGTTTGGTTGTACATTAAAGGTTCAATAGATGATTCGATATGGTATGGTTGTACATTCGATGTTCAACGGATGAGTCGATATTGTATGGTTGTACATTAGAGGTTCAACGGATTATTCGATATGGTATGGTTATACATTCGACATTCAACGGATGAGTCAACATGGTATGGTTGTACATTTAACGTTCAACGGATGAGTCGACATGGTATGGTTGTACATTAGAGGTTCAACGGATGATTCGATATGGTATGGTTGTACATTCAACGTTCAACGGATGAGTTGACATGGTATGGTTGTACATTCGACGTTCAACGGATGAGTCGATATGGTATGGTTGTACATTAGAGGTTCAACGGATGATTCGATATGGTATGGTTGTACATTCGACGTTCAACGGATGAGTCGATATGGTATGGTTGTACATTAGAGGTTCAACGAATGATTCGATATGGTATGGTTGTACATTAGAGGTTCAACGGATGATTCGATATGGTATGGTTGTACTTTAGAGGTTCAACAAATGATTCGATATGGTATGGTTGTACATTCGACGTTCAACGGATGAGTCGATATGGTATGGTTGTACATTAGAGGTTCAACGGATGATTCGATATGGTGCCACGTAGGACCCAGTTTTGTCGTTTAGCGACTATTCCCCAGCGACAAATGTCGCCGGAGAAAACATTGTCACCTGTTCCCCTATTTCTTGTAGTGAAATGAGAAATGAGTCCAATTCTAAAGGATCAACTCTATGGGTATGATTTTTTTGTTTTGTACTTATATATTTTAAAATATCATTTGTAATAATATAACCAGGAGAATTTTTCATAAGCCTTCAACGAAATCATAAATTTCAATCTAAATAATAATACCACTTGAAAGCAGATGATGTCGACGAAACACTAATCTATACATGTTTATGAGTTCAAGACGTTAACATATCAAGCAAGAATATAATCTGCCATAGTTTTTGAGCCCATTTTTGCCAAGTTAATACCAATATACTTGTATCAGTAGCATGTAACACTATATATATATATTAACAAGATGATTATTTATGGTAATGTTACAAGTGCGAAAAAGTTACCAAGTTCGATCAAGTGCCATGCATACGTTAGAAACCTAAGCACTAATACTAAAGGTAGAACACTATCAGTTTTCGAATCAAAATTTAACATTTTTTAGTTACAAATATCACGTATGTTAGCATATAATGCATCTATACATGCAATCATACGCTGGAAGTGGAACGCCTTCGCACTCAAACTTTGTGTAGTTTCCTCCAAAGAAAACTGTCTCGACGCCCATGTAGTCTTCGTTTGAAAAATTCCAACCAAATCGATACGAAAATCTGATGGACCATCCAGGTTCTTTGGACTTGCCTCTAACTTGACATGTAACACAAGGTTTGTCTTTACCTTGTCGGATACCTCGCAATAGGTATTGGATGGGCACATATAGTTTACCCAAACTCTTATCGTTCTTCATCGCCTTGATCTCGATTACTAGGACTTGTCCCGCGGGATCACTCATTGTCAATTTGATGGGTTTTGACACTCCAGTTTTGTTGAATGAGGCTCGGACCTTCTTATCCAAGATGGAACACTCTGCATAACCGTCGGATAAACCGGTATTGCTCTTGGAGCTCCGTGCTGAGATGAGCGTGAGCT